>JAYMFT010132187.1:0-13008 GCA_038088735.1 Panulirus argus | reverse complement strand
CACCACAGAAGCCACAACAGGATCCGTTACCACCACCACCACAAACCACAACAGGACCCGTCACCACCACCACAGGACCCACAACAGGACCCGTCACCACCACCACCACGGGAGCCACAACAGGACCCGTCACCACCACCACAGGAGCCACAACAGGACCCGTCACCACCACCACAGGAGCCACAAGACCTGTCACCACCACCACAGAAGCCACAACAGGAACCGTCACCATAACTACAAGAGCCATAACAGGACCCGTCACCACCATCACCCCAGAAGCCACAACAGGACCCGTCACCACCACCACCACAGAAGCCACAACAGGACCCGTCACCACCACCACCACCACAGAAGCCACAACAGGACCCGTCACTACCACCACAGAAACCACAACAGGACCTGTCACAACCACCAAAGGAGCCACATCAGGACCCGTCACCACCACCACAGAAGCCACAACAGGACCTGCCACCACCACCACAGAAGCCACAACAGAACCCGTCACCACAACCACCACAGAAGCCACAACAGAACCCGTCACCACCACCACCACCACCACAGAAGCCACAACAAGACCAGTCACCACCATCACAGGAACCACGAGAGGACCTATCACTACCAACACCACAGAAGCCACAACAGGATCCGTTACCACCACCACCACAAACCACAACAGGACCCGTCACCACCACCACAGGAACCACAACAGGACCCGTTACCACCACCACCACAGGAGCCACAACAGGATCCGTCACCACTACCACAGTAGTCATAACAGGCCCAGTCACCACCAACACAGAAGCCACAACAGGATCCGTCACCACCACCACTACAGCCACAACAGGACCCGTCACTACCACTACAGGACCCACAACAGGACCCGTCACCACCACCACCACCACAAGAGCCACAATAGGACTCGTCACCATCACCACAGGAGCCACAACAGGACTCGTCAACACCACCACAGGAGCCACAACAGGACCCGTCACCACCACCACTACAGGAGCCACAACAGGACCCGTCACCACCACCACCACATGAGCCACAACAGGACCTGTCATCACTACCACACGAGCCACAGGACCCGTCACCACCACCGCCACAGAAGCCACAATAGGACCCGTCACGAGAACCACAGGAACCACAACAGGACCCGTAACCACCACCGCAGGAGCCACAACAGGACCCGCCACCACCTCAACAGGAACCATAACAGGACCCGTCACCACCACCACCACCACCGCAGGAGCCACAACAGGATCCCTCACCACCACCACCACCACAGAAGCCACAACAGAACCCGTCACCACCACCACAGAAATCACAACAGGACCCGTCACCACCACCACAGAAGCCACAGCATTACTCGTCGCCATCACTACAGAAGCTACAACATTACCCGTCACCAACACCGCCACAACAGGATCAGTTACCACCACCACCACCACCATAGAACGTTCCCACAACAGGGTTCGTCACCACCACCACAGGAGCCACAACAGGACCCGTCACCAACACCACCACAGAACTCACAACAGGGTCCGTCACCACCAGCAAAGGAACCACAACAGGACCCGTCACCACCACCGCAGGAGCCACAACAGGACACGTCACCACCACCACCACAGGAGCCACAAAAGGACCCGTTACCACCACCACTACCACAGAAGCCACAACAGGTCCCGTCACCACCACAAGAGGAACCACAACAGGATCCGTCACCACCACTACCACAGAAGCCACAGCGGAGTCCGTCACCACCACCGCAGGAGCCACAGCAGGATCCATTGCCACCACCAGAGAAGCCACAACAGGACCCGTCACCACCACCACCATAGAACCCACAACAGGGTCCGTCACCACCACTACCACAGGAGCCACAACAGGACCCGTCACCACCACCACAGGAGCCACAATAGGACCCGTCACCACCACCACCACCACAGAAGCCACAGTAGGACCCGTCACCACCACCACTACCACAGAAGCCACAACAAATCCCGTCACTACCACCACATGAGCCACAACAGGTCCCTTCACCACCACCACTACCACAGAAGCCACAACAGGTCCCATCACTATCACCACAGGAGCCACAACAGGACCCGTCACCACCACCACCACAGAACCCACAACAGGGTCCGTCACCACCACCGCAGGAGCCACAAGAGGATCCGTCACCACCACCACAGAACCAACAACAGGGTCCGTCACCACCACCACAGGAGCCACAACAGGACCCGTCACCACCACCAACACAACAAAAGCCACAACAGGACCCGTCACCACTGCAGGAGCCACAATAGAACCCGTCACCACCATCACCACCACAGAAGCCACAACGGGACCCGTCACTACCACCACCACCACAGAAGCCACAACAGGACCCGTCACCACCACCACCACCGAAGCCACAACAGGACCCCGTCACCACCACTACCACAGAAGCCTCAACATGACCCGTCACCACCACCATAGGAGCCACAACAGGATCCGTCCCCACCACCACAGTAGCCACAAGAGGCCCCGTCACCACACCACAGGAACCACAACAGGGTCCGTCACCACCACCGCAGTAGCCACAAGAGGATCCGTCACCACCACCACAGGAACCACAACAGGATCCGTCACCACCACCACCACAGGAGCCACAACAGGACCCGTCACCACCACCACTACCACAGAGGCCACAACAGGACCCGTCACCACCACCACAGGAACCACAACAGGATCCGTCACCACCACCACCACCATAGGAGCCACGACAGGACCCGTCACTACCACTACCACAGGAGTCACAATAGGACCCGTCACCACCACTACCAAAGGAGCCACTACAGGACCCGTTACCCACACCGCAGGAGCCACTATAGGACCCTCACCACCACAATCACCACAGGAACCATAACTGGACCCGTCACCATCACCACAAGAGCCACAGCAGGACCCGTCACCACCACCACCACCACCACAGCCACTCATAAGCCCGAACTTGACTTCTGCAAAAACTGTCGGGGAATTTACCGAACCGCGTCTGTCCGCTGAGGAATTTAGTCTTTGGAACTCTTGGAAGAGGAAGAGGCCCTGAGAAAGAGAGAGAGAGAGAGAGCGAGAGATGAGGGAGGGAAAGATTGCAAGAAAGGGATGGAGAGAGAGAGAGAAGAGTGGAGACAGAGACAAGAAGCGACAGAGAATGAGGAAATGCGAAAGAGTGAAAGACAGGAAATAATATAATTAGAGAGAGAAAAAACAGAGGGAGAAAGTGTAAGCGTGTGTGTGTGTGTGTGTGTGTGTGTCTGTGTGTCTGTGTAATTACCTGTGTGTATAGTACGGGCAAGGAGTGTCGCTATCTCAAGAACTTTCTTTACTGTTTTACGAATTTCTAAACTTTTGTACACTGTCAACATTAACAATTTCATCGCAGCTTATTTATGCACTAATCTGATGCTACTCAATTACTTCTTTACACATTTTACAACAATTTTCTTGTACTTCTTGGGAAGGGAGTTCTACACAGATGGGACCACATTTCAAACTTTTTATTATCATACAAATTTTTTAAATTTTGTATACTATCAGCATCCACCACACTTATACTAAAAAGTTCTTGTTTGTAACTTTAATGTTTCTTCCTTAACATCATATTATGTTCTCTTGATGTTATAACCCTACATCTTTTGGAGAACTGCTCTCAGTACATTATCGTGATGGTTTAAAATCTTAAGGGTTGTGATCAGGTTACCCTTCACTCTTCTCTCTTCCATAGTGGGCAAATTTATGGCCTCTAGCATTTTTCTTAATTCTGGTCCCATCTCTGTTATCCTCCTCTGGACCTTCTCTCGGTGTGTGTGTGTGTGTAACAGCACAGTATTACCAAGGTAAGATACATTAAGGTGTAGTGTTATAACCAAAAGACATTCAAATTTAAAGAAAGCCATATATGACAGAAGAGAAAATTCACCAGTTGCGACATTTAATATTCCCGGCATGCAGAACACGCACCAGTACTTGGAATGTCATGTGAACGTGTTACATTTTTCGATCATGTTGCATGCATCACTAAAATTGCCAGGAACTATCAATTAACAAGAACAACCTCCTGTGCCATGCAAGCAATACTAGGAACTATCTCCTAACAAGAAGAGACTGCTGTTAGCAATATCTGGAACTATCTGCTAACAAGAACAGAGTTATAATTTTTGTTAGCAATGCCAGGACCTATATTATAACAAGAACACACTACTATACTTCGCTATAATAAATATAACCATCTGCTTTGCTAGCGCTGCCCTTTTTATTGAGCTTTTTGCCAAGAACAGACCGCTTTACTTTACTAGCAGCTCACGGAATCATCTGCTAACAAAAGCAGATCGCTAAACAGTAGGTCACTTTAAATAAAGTACTTGCGTCATTTTACGAGAAAAACATTTTGGAAATAAAGAACAGACAAGCTGTATGCTTCTGGACTGTAATTTCTTCCTGAATGAACATATCTTTATGCAGCAACCCACTGCTATGGCCTTCCGCACCAAACTGAGCATAATACCCTTAAGGCAAAGAATTAGAACCAGGATGGAATAAACAGTACTCAAGAGAAGGGAACGACGTCTACGGTACCGAGGGAAAACCATGCTACAGAAGAACAGGAAAATTAAGGTCAAATATTATAACAGGAACGATAAACTTCGATGTATGGACAAGAAGTGTTGATTAAGTACTAACTCTAAACACTCAATCAAAGCACGAAACATATCACTAAAGAGAGGAAAAAAATAAGAACAGGTGGTCGTCGAGTGAGACGAGTTGCCCAACGGCGCGCCGCCCGGCTGGGCCAACAGCAGCCACCACCACCAACGACCGACCGCTTGGGTCCAAACTTATTGTTATTGTCTTAATGTGATAAAAAGTTGATGTTGCTGAGTCAGTGGGAACCCCGCGGCGCCTGTTAAGTTTTCGTAGTTTACTGCGAAGGTGCTCTGTGTTGCATGACTCTCTCTCTCTCTCTCTCTCTCTCTCTCTCTCTCTCTCTCTCATATTAGCTTACTTTTATATCGTATTGTTTCTGATTATTTTGAACAACAGCTGTCGTACCTGACATAAACTACACGTTAGAGCTGTTTTCGCAAATAATGATGCTGATATCCTTCAACCCCCAGATCTTGCTTGACATTTAATTTACACTCTTGGAGCGTTAATGGTTCACAAGCTGACTTTAACTTAATTTAGAATACATTTCTTATATTCCTTTCAAATGTGTCTCGTAAATAAGGAATGGAAAAATTACGTCATTAGTGATTTCCAGATTTTAGACGGTGTTCAAAGGAGAAAATACCAGATGGGCAGGAAATGCAGAGTTCTTTATGCTTTTAAATACGCTACCCATCATCCGGATCTCTCGGTATCGCTCTACAGACGGAGTTGTGGACTACCCAGGTATAGTGTGGAGAGTGACTGTGGCGTGTAGAGTGTAGTGTGACGTCCAGTAAGATAGCTAAGCAGCGTGTGTGTGTGTGGGTGAGGAAAACAAATGTGTGCTTAAGAAAATTATGCACTACGATTATTATTTTGGTACTTATTATATATTTTGGATTATGACTAGGATTATTATTTTGATACTTGTTATATATACTGGATTATTATTTTGGTATATACATACTTGGATTATTATTTTGGTATATATACTTGGATTATTATTTTGGTAAATATACTAGGATTATTAATTTGGTACAAGTGGAATTTGATGAAGGTAGTGTTAGATATTCTTAGCATTCCTAGACGGTATGGGGTGTGATGGCCTTACCTGTGAATTGACCCTTCAGATCAAACGGTATCTAGCTGCGAAGTTTTACCTCCTCCTGCATGTGTCAGTCTTCTGGTGTCAGTCTAATCAGTCAAGCGTCCATAGCCACCTGGTGTCAGGCATGTGACTCAGCTGGGAGACATCATCCCCACGGCGGGGGCATGTTGTAATATCGTCCACAAAGGTTAGGTGGTGTGATTTACGTTAAGGTATGTGTTTTTTTGGTCAGGTTAGATATGATACTAGTTTAGATTTGGTTTAGTACTGAAGGTGTTTAGGCGTAAGGATTTAGAAATAAGATAATGATGACCATCGAAGCGTACACATTATGTCCACGGTGTAACGTAAGCGCTATGCTACACAGAAATACCAAGGGTAATCATGGCGGAAATAGTAATCTCTTTCAGGCCCCCTGAGAGGAATTTTATCAGGGGGTACAAAGTTTCTTTCGGGCCCCCATCCTTCCCTTCTCCATTGGTCATCCTGTTTTTATCCACTACGGTTTTATGCCATGAGCTTTAAAGCCAAAAGGGGTATGGAAGATGAGAGAGGGGTAGAATGGAGCGCTCTGTTGATTTTCTGCATTTTCTGAGATCTCGGGAAATTCCCGGGGCCCCCTTTTGGACCTCTGGGCCCGGGTACGATGTACCCCCTGCACATCCCCCTCTCAGAGGCCCCGATCCCTTCTGCCTTGCTAGATAATAGTAGTTTCCTTGGTTGGTGGGTCTAGTCTGGGAGTTTGCAGTATACAAACAACAAAAACACCCGCTTACCCCTTACCATCGTCACTTCCTGCCTTATCGATTTAATCAGCTTCAGATTACAACAAAATACTTGTAAGTTGATGCAATCCTGGTCATTCCTTATTTCTCTCATGACCTTGGTATCATCTGCAAACATATTCAACTTTTTAGATCGGACCTTGCGACGACACACTATTGGCCAATCTGACACACTTCGAAAAGGCTTCCTTTATCAGTATCTGCTTTTCCCTTCTACGGCGATATTGTTTGATCTGCCATATTTCTCCTCATTATGTCTGTACATGCAGCGGCTTTGCCGACCTTAAATGCTACTCAAAACTCTCTCTCTCTCTCTCTCTCTCTCTCTCTCTCTCTCTCTCTCTCTCTTGTAGTCTCTGCCTTAAGTAATGATCCTTTGCAAGTAATCATCCGATTATTTCTGTTTATCCTTTCTTGTGTTTTACAAACCACGCACGTCAGAAATACTATTGGTCTGTGGTTCAGTGCAATTTTCCGATATCCTGTCTTGAGAACAGTCATTTGTTCATTTCCACTCTCTTAGCATCAGACCGTGCTTGAACGACTATTTGAACATTCCAGACGGTCTATCAAGTGTTGCAGCACACTCTTTAAGTGCATAGGAAAAGATTCCATCAACAACATGCATCTTAATAGCACTGAATAGTCTAATTACGTGTTTTCTAACAGTTTCATTATTTTTCAAGTCCTCCTCCCTATCTTACTTCGTTAATGCTAGAGGTTATAACGTCTTTTAAGTTTTCACACACTTTTTAATCCATCTGTCATTTCTCAGCACATTTTCTCATCTTGAACAATCTTTCTCTCTAAATATCTCATGCGATTACATGCTCTTCAACTGAAACTTTACTCCTTATAACTTTAAGGAAACGCTCTAGACTATTGTATCCCCTGTCCGTATAGTTCCTCTCAAATTTGTGTTCCTCTTTCCTTGTCTTGCTGGCCGCATTCCTCGCTCTCTTATTGCTTTCAAACGCTTGCTTGTAGGAGCCCCGCGCGTGTTTTATACCACGGTGCATTCCTACGTTCACTGTCTTTCTGACATCTTTTATTAAAACTTACCTCACTCTTTACAAACTTTTTCTCACTTCTCGGTGCCGTCAGCACCCGTGTACTAACCGCTTCTTTATTCAAAGAACATAGCAATGTTCTATATTCTGGCTGTGGAATTCCTTTGTCCAACCTATGTTCCCATAGAAATGTCTTTATATTTACTCTTAACGGTATCACCTCCCTGAGTCTGGTTTCTTCTCTGATCTTCTGTTCTCATTGACATTTACTCATATTCATACTCATGTTCAGGCACTATATATTCACTGTTTCCAAGTGAGGTATTGTACCTGATTTTTCTCTCTTTCACTGTTGTTACACGGGAGGATAAGGTTTTGTGGTCACGATGTATTATCCCCTCCAACTCTTAGTGTGCTCAGTGATATAAGGTTTTGGGTAATTTTTCTGGACACTTTCTGATATTCTTGTATCTCCATGACACTATTGTCATGTGAATCTTGTGTATTTCCGATCTGGTTGTTTGAAGATCAGATCCCCATTATTATAACTGTACTACCTTTGAGAAGTGCCACCTGCACCATCTTGATTGTCTCTTCCCGTATTATGGTTGTTCTGGCTCATTCAAACTCTTAGGAGGATTGCAATTCACCAACGCTATTATGCAAGTTCCCCCTGTTGTGTTATTTCCCATTAAGTTCTGTTTAAAGGAGCCATACACTGGCATTTCTTGAAGCATTGTTATTCCTTCCTTAGAGGGCAGAGGAGAGGGCGAACGACACAAGTGAAGACCCAAGAACTGCAGGGAGCATTAAAAAGCTGTGGCAAAATAATATACGTGCAAAGTTCCTGCTGGCTCATCTCCAGTCCAACACACACACAAAAGAAATTATGGGATGGGCCCACAGCGGCTTAAAATAATTCCCTTACCGTGTACACAGATAGGCATTCATAGCCAACCAGAGGGCATAACAGGACACCTAGGCAAGAGAAGGTTCATGAGGGACGTGTGAAAACGCCTTCACTAACAAGAGTAGTGGACATCTGGAACATGCTGAGTGATGAGCAGGGGTATACGGATGGTACTGGGAAACCTAGAAATCTTCAAGATAGACATTTGAGGTTAAGGGTTGAGGCCTTATGTGTGTAAAGCTCCGTACGTGTATACACAAACATATATAAGACACATAAACAAGAGAAATGACTAAATCAGGTCAGGGCTTGGATGTGGAGTGTAAGGGCTATAGTATGGTGTGTAGGAGCTAGGGTGTGGAATGTAGGAGTTCGGATGTGGATTGTAGGGACAAGGGTGTGGCTTGTTGGGGCTAGAGTATGGGGTGTAGGAGCTAGGGTGTGGGGTGTACGGCCTAGGATGCAGAATGTGGGGGCTAGGGTGTGGTGTGTAGGGGCTAGGGTGATCAGTGTTCCTACCAGAAAGCAATGGGTAACAACTAGGACGGTGCAACCCTCTTGGTTTTCATGGCGTGACTTGATATGGTCAAAGATCACGTCATTCTTCCCAGAGGATTACACCGTCGTGCTCCGGGGTCTTACCGCCGTGCACAGGCGTCGAACCGTCGTGCCGAAGGGAATTAAGTGAAAACAACTAAAACTACAGTCCAGATGCCCGTCCATCCATCATCCTTTACACTCCAAGACCAGACAGAATAACTCTGGCAGCAGACAGCGGATCCAGCAATGTCACAACCAGGTTTGGACATTTGGAACACTGTATAAGAAACTCCCGTTACGTTTATTTGCGTTATCGAAAGTCGTGTCACTTCAGCTGCTCTTACATAAATGTGTTGCATATTGAGGCACTTTTCTAGCTGCTCAGTATATCAGTAAAAAAAAAAAAGAACATATGCAGAAATCATGTCCCGCTTTGTAAAATTTCTGTGTCTTATTGTAACCAGTAAGGCGTGGACACTAGTAAAGTATGCCTCAGGCGAAGCCATGTCGGTTTAGAAGTTTGAATATTTGATTTTATCAAAAAGCAAAAACAGTAACACAGCGCAGATTAATTTGAACTTCGACCTATATTTGAAAGTGAGAAGGCCAAGAGATAAAGGTAAACTGGAGTAAGGGAGAGAATTCCACAGTTTCGCTGGACAAGGAAAGGAAGAGGTATCCTAATGGTCATTCCTGGTGTGGCTGGTCTTCCCACAGAAACTATGGGGAAAAAAAAGATAAAAGCCAGAGAAATACCGCAGGCCCAGGTCTTTGGGGCTGAGACATACAGTGACAGCTCACGAAACCAGCGGCCGAAATGATACCAGTAAAACAAGTGAGAGGAAAGCGGCAACATCACAGCAGATGGTACGGGATGGTTGTAGAGAAGTGATAACAGATGAGTCAATATGAAGGAAGGCCTTAGATTCCAGTAAAGTTGGAAGAATGCTTGTGCCTAAAGATCTTGAATCGAAAGGGATAAAGCAGACATGTGGTCAGTCATACATGCATTTATTTAATTTATCAACATTGATTCGCCAAAAAAAGTCAACGTTTTTTCGGTGAATTGGAAACGTCCAACACATAAAGTGTCGCACTGCGGCCACACAGATCCATGATCCTTGCTTTTCATATGGTGATGCAGTCTACAGCCTCCCTGGGCTACATTGTGCCATCTTTGCAGTCAAGTTAAAACAAACTCATTACTTCGCATCTCTGTCGTTGTAGCAGATATAGAGTGAGAATCAACCTTACGTGTGTTGCCACTTCAGAACGTAGCAAGAACCACATGTATGCGTAACCACATGAATGCAAAGCAAAAACCATACATGCGTAGTCACGTGAATGCAAAACAAGAAACATGCGTAGTGACGTGATGCCTAAGAAAAACTGTGCATGCGTAAATGCGAAGAAGTGCATGTGTATGTAGCCACATGAATGCAAAAGTAAGAACAATGCATGCGTAGTCACGTGAATAAAAAAAAGAACAATGCTTGCGTAGACACTTGAATGTAAAAGGAAAACCATGCATGCATAGCAACGTAAATGCAAAACAAGATCATTGCATGCGTAGTCACTTGAATGCAAAATAAACTATGCATGTGTAGTCACGTGAATATAAAGTGAAGGTAATGCATGTGTATTTATGGAAGAGCAATTAAACAAATACCAGAGGAGAGAGGTGAGAACCACACACATATATATATAACCAAATAACAAGACAAGCAATACCAGCAACCCTGAGCATAGAATGACTCGTTAATACTCTACCCCTTCATTCCTCTCAACTTTAAGCTTAATGAAGCAGACTAAATACAGTCTGAATCTGAATAATGGCTTCCCGAATCCCTGATCATACGACTGAGAGCGCGACTCCGATCGGACTGAAAATAAGTATGGGTCCCTGACTCCCACGCTACCAGATCGTAACTCGTTGTGGGATTTCGACGATCACGTGATAGGTTAGCGGTGAGCGGCAGCAGGGGCGGCGTGGGCTGGCAACGATGACTTTGGCCACACAATCTCTCGGAATAACTTGTATCTTTACACGGAGGGGGTGACGTCATATGTCTAGAGGCAGCATTCGTCTGGTGGTAAACATCGTGACTCTGGCAATGTTCCACTTGCTAACAGTTTCATAATCAGTCATTTAAACACACGCGTGCGCAAATTAGCATACACACACACACCCACACACACACACACACACATATATATATATATATATATATATATATATAGGTTCTGATAGTGCTAAAGAATTTGTAGAGATCGTTACATGGGAGGGCAAAAATGGGTATATTTGACGGTTTAATAATCCTGACAGTATTATGTAGATGCGAGGCATGGGCTATAGATAAGGTTGTGTGAAGAAGGGTGGATGTGTTGGATTTGAACTGCTGGAGGACAGTATGTGGTATGAGGTGGTTTGATCAAGTAAGTAATGAAAGGGCGTAGGCATAAAAAGAGTGGTTTACATGAGAAAGACAGACAACAGGAAGCCTGATTGGCCCACGACTGGGTTGTCTATTAAAAAGAAAAAATTAACTTGACAAGAAAATGTAATTCCGCTCGCAATTTTTTAAGCTATCACAGACTCCCTGCTGCTGCACATTAGCCTTCTACTGACCCCGTTACTGCTCTCGTTTATACAGTTTATTTCTGGCGTTTTTCTCAGAGTATACCTGAATAAATTAAGTGTCTGTCTAAACGACTTTTGAAGTTATTTATAGTCTTAGCATTCTCTAAGTCTGACGGTAACTTATTCCAGTGCTCAACACACCTATAGGAAAAGAAGCTTTCTCCCACGTCCGTACTACATCTTTTAGCTTTGAGTTTTATTCCATTTGTCCTGGTAACGATATTTTCTTGTATTTCGAAAAGATGTTCGTGATTTACGTTATCGAATTTGTTCAGAACTTTGAACACTTATTAATTCACCGTGAAGTCTACTTTTTTTTAAGGGAGAAGAGATCCAAAGGTTTTAGCCTCCCTTCGTATGCCAAATTTCCAAGGGATGGGATCAATTTTGTTGCGCGTATATTTACTTGCTCTAATTTTTCCTTGTCTTTTTTATAACTTGGGGACCAAAGCTGGAATGCATATCTAAGGTGTAGTCTTACTAGAGAATCATAAAGTGTGAGAATTTTTCTCTTGTCTTGTAAATCTGTGTTCCTGGCTATGAAACCTAACATTTGGTTGCCTTTTTTACTTACTGCTTGACACTGTTTAGTGTACTTCAGGTTGCTTCTAGTGACAACTCCAAGGTCCCTTTCTTCATTTACTTTAGTTAAAGAGTTTCCGAATAGTTTGTAGTCGTACCGTATATTCTTGTCTCCAAGGTGCATTACTTTACACATGTCTGCATTAAACTTCATTTGCCATCTGTCTGACCACTCTGCTAGTAAATTAAGATCTCTTTGAATCATTTCGCAGTCCCGCCTGTTTACAGATCTACTTCCTATTTTAGTATCGTCAGCAAATTTGGAGATCTTAGATATGAGACCGAGTTCGAGGTCTTTAATGTATATTATGAAAAGAGTGGTGCCTAGGACCTACCCCTGTGGCACACCACTCGTTACGTCTAGCCAGTCTGAGGCTTTGTCGTTTAATACAACACATTGCTTTCTTCCGGTAAGCCAGTCTCTAATCCATGTACAGAGTTCTTCACCGATTCCGTGTGCTTATGAGGTACTTTATCGAAAGCCTTTTGGAAATCTAAATATACTACATCAGACGGTACCTTTTCGTCCCAATTCTGATAAATAACTTTAAAATAATCTAGTAAATTTGTAAGCCAGGATCTTCAATTGTTGAAACCGTGTTGGTTGTCCGATATAATTCTGTGATCCTCCTGAAGAGTGACAATTTTATCTCGTATTATTTTTCCACCATTTTACCTAACACTGACGTAATGCTAATCGGGCGGTAGTTCAAGGCACACTTTTTGTCTCCTTATATATA
>JAYMFT010132186.1:0-27102 GCA_038088735.1 Panulirus argus | reverse complement strand
ATATATATATATATATATATATATATATATATATATATATATATATATATAAATAAATAAATAAATAAATAAATAAAATGCTGTCGCACAACCACCGATAATGATGGGTAGGAGCCCTTGGCAGCCTGAGGGAATGGCGCTGGGAATCTCATTAAGAGAGAAAAATCCCTCCCAAAAGATGCAGAAAGATAGATAAATAAGATAAGTGTGAACAGTTGTGAATAACGTTGGTTCTAGGAACGGGGACCTTTGAGGATATTATATCTATCATTTCATCACTGTGTGTTGAATATTGAGAGAGAATTTTTTCTATGTTTCACCAGAGAGTAAGATAAGATTGTAGGTGTTACCATTTAGTGAAATTATTAACAGCTATGGTCCATGTTTAGATCGAAGGTTAATTAAGTCTCTGTGTACCAGAATGATGCTAAGTGATCCCTTTAGAAAAGAATAAGATCTCCGTGACCAGCAGACGATGGATGAAAGAGGAAATAAGATCCAGGTGACCATTAAGTGGTGTTGGTATTGGATGAGTCAGCTTCCTTTTGGATGTACGGTAACGGAGTGAAAATAGATGAATATGTGGACAGCTGTCTTTTGTGCCTCCACTTCCCCCTCAACCTCAAAGAAAAAAGAAAATCGAAATCACAAAGGAATCACATACAAAATATTTTTAGATGATAATGATAGCAGTAATGATAGTGAGGAATATACTAATGTTACTAAAAACATCGCCAACAGCACACAGGACCCAGCCATGCAGGTCACATGAGGTCAACTCGCCGCCTCCCTCCACCCCGCGTAACTCGATGCTGACCCGGCTTCATCATGTCCTCCACAAGTTGGAAACAGCCGCCAAAGTTTGGCCAAAAGACGCCTTTGGCTCTGTCCCAACTGGGGAAAATTAATTCCAGTCCTCGGTGAAGGATCCGGCAGAGTTACGGAGTCGAAAATTAATTGTCATGGCGATACCCTTGGCCTGGCGCACGCTCGTGTATCAGTCCGTGTGTCTTTGTGTCAGTGCATCATGTACAGAGACCTGTAGGTCTTCGGCAGCTACGACTGACCCACTGGAACACGACGTTGCCCTCCTCCCTCGAGCAAGACGGAACGAACCCAACGGGTTGCATGGCGCGACCTTTGACCTAATCCCGAGGCGGCGCAGAGCCGCCCTAAACTGAAGTTTATTCTCAGTTGACGCCCACCATTGACTGCCTCTCTCTCCTCTTGCTACATCTGTACTCTCCTCTCTGCCCAGACCTAAGGAGTATTACAGACCTGTCTCATCCTATCATTTTGTAACGGGTAGACTTTAACAAAAAATCCGCATGTATTCATGATGGTAGTGGCTGTACTAGTTCCATTATTTTGTTACAGCACTGTACGTACTGGTAGGTTTCATTATAGCACTGTACTAGTTCTTTTTATTTTAGCACTGTACTGATCCTTCTTCTTATAGCACTGTATTGATCCTTTTCATTACAGCACTCTGCTGCTCCTTTTTATCATAGCGCTGTCCTGGTCCCCTTTTTATTACAGCGCTTTACTGGTCCTTCTCATGATGATAGCTCTATATCGGTCCTTCAAGAATAGAAAAAAAAAGTTTGTGTTTTTACTCGGGGAAACTTTTCCAATGATTCACTGGAACGAATACTTTTACCGGTAAAACGTTTGCCGATACTCGTACGCAATAAAAGTTGATGTGCGAGGAAATGTATTATAGATTCTTTCCTGCCGTTTCTACTTTTCTCTCCTCGCCCGTAGTCGCCGCCTCTGCCCGAGTTCCCTGGTCTTTGCTGCCTCCAAACGAGTCTCTTCCCCAACAAGTATTTTTTTCTTCTCGTAGTGCAGAAGGTTATTTTGTGGCGTTGGCCGGAACCCAGCGACCTGGATTCTCTTCGGCAAATGAACCCTTCTTCCGGCAGTCGCTGGTGGGCTCATGGACCCTTGAATACGAGGAGATGGTCCACTTAACCTCGCGGAAGAATGTGCGTTTACCAGCTCACTCTGGATATCGGGAGGGAAAAAGAGGTGTATACGCGTTACGAACATATTTGCTCACTGATACTTCGCAGAGAATTTCGAGTCAGGTCGTTGTTGGCGCTCGTAGCAACGCTCGGGGGTTTTCAGGCCAGTGTTGCAGGGGGGAAAATAGTCAGACGAAGACAGTGTTGCGGATGCTGCGTTTATGGTCTTTGGGGAGCTGGTCATTGACAACTGATAATGTAGGGATGAGGCATCCCACGAAGACTGCTGTGAGTGGGAGGTGAACAAAGTCTGTGTTGTGTGTGTGTGTGTGCGCCTGGAGGGAAAGTTTCCCAACGTAGACTGTTGCAGTCAAACGATATCATTATGAATTTGATTAACCTCCCTACTTTAAGCATGTACGTGTGTATGCATGCTGGGCTGATTCATTGGTTGGGAGACTGTCTAGTTCGATGTTCGTGGCGAGTTATAGTTGGGTTGAACTGGGAGTGCGGGAAAGCTGCTGTGTGGACACAAGTTGTCGCATTGTATTGAAATGCGGCCATAACATAAGGAACGAGTTTATGAAGAACACAGTGCAGTGATGTGTACATTCTGGAGGCGGATTTGAATTTAGGGGTTAGATTTTACCAATGGACAGAAGGCTCGTATGCCTGTACCTCCTCGTGGGGGAACTGGAATTCCTCGTGGGGGTATTGGAAGGTAAGGTCGTGTTTATGTTATTACTGTTTGTAAGAGCTATTTTGTGTTTTACGAGTAGAGAGTTTGCCTCGTATCTTATCCTTGTATACGTGTACCATATATTCCTACACACACACACACACACACACACAGAGCAGCCTAAGCCAGGTACCCATTTATCGACCAGCCCCAAGGAGAGGATGAACAGCTGGGATTTGCTGTGGGCCGAGTGTCGCTCCCATGATTCGAATCCATGCAGGCACGAGCCGACTCATCCAGTAACGCTAACCACTAGAACACGTCTATTTCTTTTTCTCCTGCGAGGGTAGAGTATTGTGGTGAGGCCAGACACGGGCAACAAGATGTGTATAGAAAATGTTGCTTCCCATACAGGACAGTTCTTTGTGCTGAAGGTCGAGAACTGGACAGTTGTTAACGGGAGACCACCTGCGTCCTGTTCTTGACCCTGCGTTTATGAATTTTTACTCTCTCAGCGCGAGAAGTTCTTGGCTCGGAATACTACGCTGTCATTATTCAAGAACTAGTATCAAGACACCCTCTCCCTCTCTCTCTCTCTCTGGTCCCCCGTAATCGTAACGGCTTCTGACCTTTAGTCAAACAGATTTTGATATAAACTCGGTTTTTTTTTTTTCCGAATCCTAAAGTCGGACCAGCTTTTCCAGGGTCTTCAAAGTTTTTGTATTTTTGATGACCCACTTTTAAGGAACGAGTGTGTGTGTGTGTGTGTAAGTATTTCTCATATTTCTCTTTTGAAGGTCTTCAGCATGTTATTAAACCTTGCGAAATGTACTTATATACATTTTATCACACACTTAGCTATAAGAAATACATATTTTTTTTTTTCCTTTTGCGCTTGTAGGATAGACAGGTTATGAGGAATGTGATTCAAACATTCCTTTGTCAATGGCAATTTGCAGATGATTCGTTTTTGTGACCATTGCAAGAGAAACGGATCACAGTAGCAGACTTGGTCGCATTTGCGTCATTTCAACGCGTTTTACTTATTTTATTCTCTCTGGCACTTGAGCCGTATGGTTCTGTGAGAGGCCATTTTGCTTTCCATTCTCATTTCTGTGTTATTGTTGTTGCTTGTTGTGTGGATGTAGTTTATCCCTGTGGCAGAAAATCCTCCGTTGTGTGCAGAATCGTTGCCATCCATCCATCCATCCATCCGTCCTGCTGGAAATTTAGGCATTTAATCCCCGGGGCATGTGGTTCGTGGGGCGCGCATTACCAAACGGCTTAAGTGTGGTGTTGAAGGGATCGTCTCCTGCAGCAGGAAGAGGAGGAGGAGCAGCAGCAGCCGCCGCCGCAGTTGCTTGGGTCTGGGTCCGAACTCCGTTGTTCCACTTACTGGTCAAGACTCTAGTTAACCCTACCAGGGAATGTCCACACAGATCCTGCTTGCCGAGGGTGGGATCTTTACAGGACTTTTCTCAGGTTCCTCTGAAGCGCCCAGCTGGCCCAAACTTGGCATCTTGATATTTCTAACATTGGCCGGGCGTGGGTTAAACTAGACTTTGGCTCCAGATATTGGTATTTTCCCGGAGCGCGCGTATGGCAGCCCCTTCTTGTCATCGGAGTCATTCCCTACACACTGCTATTTCTGTCTCACTCTGCCAGTATGGGATAATTCTGGTGTGCAGGTAAGGGACCAGCCACTGCTTCCTGATTCACCACTACGAGGAGTAGATTAATGATTACCAGCATCTCAGGTGTTTATTTTCTTTTGAAATATCTTAATTAGGGAACCGCAAAGGATCGTAATATTTTTTTTTCCGCCTTTACAAAGTAATGTTTAACTCGAAATTCTTCTCAAGAGATGAAAGATGCATTGAAGTGTCTCATCAGTCTTTCATCTCGTTTTGAAGACTCGCAAAGTCCAGCCTGTTTTGGATGCTACCTACTTAAGCATTCTCATCTCTCAGCTCATGCAAAGATACTTTTTGCTGACATTTTGTAAATATATTGCTCTCTTTGGAAGATGTTCTTTTTGGTGATCTGGCGTCCCTTTAGATTATTTACATTACATGTAGTCGATCACAGAATTTTGGGAATGAACGGAAATGTTTTGTAATTATTTTTTTTTGTGTGTGTGTGCTTGAATTGGCAAGTCTTTTGGACACAGTTACATTGTTTCATACGATTAAACACCTTTAGTTTTCGTGTTTCTTTATGCTGTCTCCGTCTTGATTGAATGCGTCATGTATCTTGGCCGGGCCTTGTGTCTTACTGGGCTGTGTCAAGTCTTGCTCGGCAATATCGCGGGGTCATAATTGGCTGTGTCATGTGTCCGCCTTGACTGCGTCATGTGTCTTACTTGCCTACGTCATGGGTGCTAATTGGCCAGAACATGTTTACTGCTCGCCTTCGTCTTGGATCTTACTTAACTGGGTCATGGCGTCGAGCCAGGAGGAGGAAAAATCTGTCGACAGTAGTTGTTTATTCCTGTCTTACGTTCACAGAATGTTTTAGCTGGCCCTCTTTACGCCTTCCTTGATCCTTGACCCGATTAGCTCCGCTTGCGGCACCTGCTCTCGCCCGTACACATCTGACAGCGCGCGATACACCACCAACCCCCGGCGGAGAGAGTAGTGCGCTGACAGATGTGTGGGATCATCAGTACTACGAATTCAAGACAGTTTGGCACAGCTCCAGGTGCATCAGCAAGCGGCCTCCAAACATATGCTGCAGATTCAAAAAAAAAAAAAGGAAGTCGCTGAGGCGATCCACCAACTTCAGGAAAGTTTGCCGGAGGCATTCCTTCAGCTTCAGGTCTCAGAATGCAAGATATGGTTGAAGAACTAGCCAAAACTTCCGCCTTGAAGGAGGAAGTTGATTACTCCCCCCCACCCTTGGGTCTGCCTGCGATTCGCCTTAAAACCATCATTCAGAAAGAACACGAGCAAAATTTTTTTCGACTTCAAGAAGTGAATTTAACGCAAGCAGGTCCATCTACCATCATGATATCATGCAAGAAAAACCATACATATATTTACTTGGTTCCACCATCTGGATCAGTAGACACCTTGATGATGATGATGATTTTGTCGCCCGACTTGGGTTTGGCTACAGATTATTCATTGGAATTGGCCCCCTCCTGTTGATATTGAACTAACCACATTGAAACTTTGCCATCGAAGCTATCTCCACACCCTGCAACTTTATGTACACGACTCTTGTAAAATCGTCGAGTTCAGAGACGATTCTGACCAGACGTGAAAAGATTTGCGCAATCATTTCATCCATAACAATGTGCTACCTCGGATGCTTTGTAAATGATTCATTTATTGTATGTCTTGATACGCAAGTCAAGTCATTGTTGTCCAACTGTTGTAAACTTCGCGTGTCGTGTAAATTGCTGGATGATTCATTGTGTTGCCCATATCATGTTACCACTCCTCTCACTGTGTAGCATATAATGTATTTCAATCACTGAGGCCCCAGTCCCTGGGCCTTTCTGTGCTCTCTCTATCCTCTCTTGCCCCACGGCCCACAGGATGGGTAGGAGTTCGCCGCTCTTGCGCCAAAAATCAGAATAGAGTAAAAAATAGATTTTTTTTAAGTGTGTGTGGGTGGGTGGGTGGGTGGGAGTGTGTGTGGGTGGGTGGGTGGGTGAAGCTGGGCTCTATCGTCTTTAAGGCAATCAATCGTCGTCTTAACCTCGAGACGCAAGACGTGGGCACCACCACCACCAGCACCCCACGAGGGTCCTGACGGCGTACACTACGCAGTTTTATTACCCATATATCCTGCCTCGGGGGGGCCTTCTGGCCGTCCTCTTATGTACCATCAAGGGAGTTAATTAAGTTTTATGCCCTGATGGCCTGAGTGGGGTGCTTGGGTTCCATTAGTGCAGAAGTCTGGTTTAACTTTCGTCTGGTGTTTTTTATTTTTATTTTTATTTTATTAATTTTTTTTCACTCAATTGCCTCCTCTCTATTCGTGTCACAAAGGGATTGTGATGTTAAACATTTTCGCGAAATATGGGTAAAGGATTGATCTGCCTCGATGATGATGAGGGATTAGATGACGATGGTGACTGAAAATGTTCAGAGAGAGAGAGAGAGAGTATCGTGAAGGGGCTAACAGTGAAGGAGCCAAGTACCCAAGTGTCACAAAATATGGTCACATATGCGGAGGGAAAGAGGAACACACGCACGCCAGGGGCAAATGATGTGAAGCAGAGAATGAGAACATGCGTATGAGGGAATATGTTGGGGTATGTGTGTGTGTGTGTGTGTGTGTAGACGTCCAGACATGATGTCACGGATCATCCGAGCTGGCTGGCTCGTTGTCGTGGATGTGGTCACACTGTGACTTTAAGGACTTTGAGCTTTGATGTAGGTTTTGATTGACTGCCGGTGAAGAGAGAGTGTTCCGGGCACGTATGAGTGACGCTTCCCGCCACTCGTGCAGTGCCCTCGGCTGTGAAGTATTACATTGCTGGTGCTTCACTCGAGGCAGCACCAGTACAAGACTTGAAGGGACCTGGGTGAGGACTTCGGTGCTGTGACTGGATCCTACGACGTTTCAGTCGAAGGATCTCTCTCTCTCTCATGGAATTCACCATCCAGCATCTGATATTAGATTACTTCTTAACAATAGATCAGTCTGTCATGTTTTGTAAGATTCAGGAGGAACGTAATTTGCGTCTTGATTACGCTGCCAATAATATCATCCGTCTGCATAAGGTAATCAGAAAATTGGAAGTGAATACCGCCCCTGATCTGGAAAATTAATCTAATTAAGGAACTTTTGTCAATATGTTAATGACGGGGGATAAAGTCAAGTTGCTGAGGTCGAGCTGAATGCGAGTAACAACGGTTCCGATCTCATGAGCGTGTGGAATTGATTAAAGGAAATAGAAAGAATGATTAACGGAGATAGTGTTGACGTGGATGGTTTGGAGTAATGGAGATCATGTAAAAGAATGATCTGGATTGATGGATGTTACGTAGACCCTGGGTGATTTGGATTAGTGGATGTCTTATTAAGCCAGAGTGACTTGGATTAATTGATGGTGATTAATGAATACCAGGGTTATTGGAGGTATTATAAACTTGGATGATTTGGTGGATGAGTTCAGTAAGTCGAGGATTTGTGCTGATTGGGTGGGCGATGGTGTAGGGATGATAAGGAAGACGGTATTTTAGAGCCTTCTGTGGAGATTAGCAGACGCTCAGGACTTACCTGCCTTAATAGCAACCAGGAGATTATGGCAAATCCTAGGCGAAGAGCACTGAGGGGATTACTGACGGGTATAGGCCTTGTAGATTTTGTCTTGTGTGTGAACGGGAATTAAATAGTGGCACTATCGTGGTTTCTACACAGGCGGGAAGTACAAGCAATGTGCCGGGCGTTGACGTGGGTTGCACGGTACATGAAGGAGGATATAACAAGCGTGTACCGTGGACTTGACGTAGCTTGTGGGGTACACCAGCATGGGTTACAGACGGACGGTTGCCAGAAATGTGGCATTATCTTGGGTCATGTAAGGTACGCTAGACCTTGGCAAAAACATGCTGGCACCGTCGCCAGCGTGTGTGTAGTGTTTACACTGAGTTGTTTGTGTGTAAACCGTGTTTGTTTGTTTGTTTGTTTCGCATCTTATGATTGTGTTTGTGTTAGTCACTGCCGAAGATATTCATAGTTAGTTTGTTTAAGTTATGCATACTGTCCTTCCTTTACTGTGCTAAAGTTAGCACGTACACAGTGGCTGCTTTTGTACACACTGATGTCGTAAATGCTCAGGTTAAATCAGAAGCTTGATTCGAAACACTTGCTAAATTTGTAACACACGGATTTGCCAGTGTCATGCATACTAAAGTTAGCGGTTGAAACACTTGCCGGTTTTGTGCATGCTAAAGTTAGCGCATACACACTTGCTAGATATATACATGCCAAAGTTAGCCCCTAAACACCTGCTAGCCGTCAGATGCCTTGTCACCGACGGTGATGAAGGCAGACTCCAGTCAGTTTACTTGTAACTGGTGTTGGAGTGTAAACTCCCGGTGGTGTGATTGTATCACTCTCTGTTTATTTGACGCTCAGTGAAGACCACAGTAACTCACACTCTTGTGTATGTAGCACTGTAACGCAATGCGTAATGTATACCAATCTGTGTATAATGTACACAACTGAGTGTATATTATATGCATACTGCATGTATTAAATGTAAAACTACCTGAATGTACACTAAATCTATACTGCATATATTAAATTTGAAACTACATACGCCAAGATAGTTTATATTGAGTTTGGCACAAGAAGCGGCCCCGCTAACATGTTCGTCTTGCCTGTTGACTCATGCAAATGGCATGCTACCAACCAACCCTTGACATTTGCGTAAGGCGGATAAATAGATCTGTATGACATCTTTCCCATCTCTCATCGAAATAAAAAAAAGATTATTGGAACATGCTTCTTTCTAGTTAGTTATGAAGATAATCTGCACAAATTCCTTTGGATTATTTGTGTGACTCGGGGAATTACATTTCAGGTGAGTTGGTCGACTAGTTATTGATAGAAAATATGAAGACTAAAGATAAACTTTTATAAAAGATGAACTGATAATCCTGTAGTATTTTGTGGTGTGGAAGGAAAGCTTTTAGAGAAATTACACACACACACAGACTAAGCCAGAAACCCATCTATCGATTAATCCCGAGGGGAGGATGAACAGCTGTCGGCTGTGGGCCGACTGCCGCTCCTAGGATTCGAACCCATACAGGCCCGATTCCGGGCGGGCCCCCTTCTGACTCACGGTTACTTACGGTAACCACTACACCACGGTGAGTTTGTTTGTGATTGCTATTTGTGTTTTACGGCGCGAGAGTTTTGCACTCATGTTGCCTCGTCTTTTAACTCTTCTGTACACACACATGCACCTCAGCCTAAGCCATGTACCCATTTATCGACCAGTCCCGAGGAGAAGATGAACACCTGAGTTGGGTGTAGGCCAACTGCTGCGCCCAGGACTCGAACCCTTGAGGTTACGACCCCGGGATGGATGGCCAGTGCTGACTCATGGTCAGCAACGCTAACCACCACACCACGTTGTGTGTGCGTCTGATTACTGGGGAAGAGTAGTACACTCGTGTGTGTGTGTGTGTGTGTGTGTGTGTGTGTGTGTGTACAGCCGAATGTGTATATGAAGAGCACACTAATTTATTTAGTGTTGGGTTATCGAGTCTGTTCTCATTTCTCAGCCTGACAGTGGTTGGGTGGGGAGTGCTCCAGCAAGGTACTAGGGCGGGAGGGTCTTGCTCAACACTCCTTGCGCATGTCCTCCACTTGCCCTTCATAGCTCGAAAGGTCCGTTAAATAACAGCATGTAACGCACAACTCGAAGTGTGAGTGTTGATGAGGCATTAAGGGGAAAAAAATGTTTCGTCCTGATTTGTTTGGCTGAATAATCTGGTGTTGTGAGTAGGTTTTTATGTAAATTTGTATGTCACATAGATGGGAATTTTAGATATTTATGATACATCTGACTTGCTTGTAATTGGGTTGCTGAAATGGTGACATTTAAGTCTTTTGATTAGATATTAATCATGTTTTGACAAAACGCTTACCTTTTGTTTAAGTACACACTTATACTGTAAATTATTCTGTGTTTTATTAAATATTTATCCTGATTTTAGTTGAAATTTACCTTGATGTTTAATCAAGCATTTATACTGTCTTTTAATTTCATACCCTGTACATAATTGAAAATTTTTTCTGCCGATTGATTGAATATTTTGATTGGATATGTATCCCTATACATTTAATCATACATGTATCATGTGTGTAATGAAAAAAATATCGTGTGTTTATTTAAACAAATGTCCGTTATATAAACGAAGATCTGTCCTGTGTTTAAAAGGCGTATGAATGAGTTGGTGTGAGGGAAGTGTGGCAGACAGATTGAGGGCGCCCTTGGCAAGCCGTGGGTCGGTGTGCATCGGGGGGATGGGGGGAGAGAGAGAAGGGTTGAGTCACCTGGTGACGTGCGTAAGAGGTTGGGGTGGGTGTGGGGGGGTTTTGGCTCGCTCGGGGAGAGGAATCGTCAGGGTATCGTCACACCGGAAGGGGCACGGCACTTCTTGCCTCCCTCCTTCTCTCCCACACTCACCTGCCCTTGCCTCACTTACCTGGTTTACCTTCCTTCCTCAGAGGAGCAGTTCTTGTCTCGTCTTCCCTCGCCGTGTGTGTATGTGTGTGTGTGTGTGTGTGTGTGTGTGTCGGCTGAAATCGAGGAGACAGGCAAGCGGGTTGGCTTGCTAGCTTGGGGACGCCGGTGAATTAAAACTTCGCGTTATTACCCCAGTAATTTAAAGAAAACTTGTGTAGTTGGTGTGCAAGACGAATCCTGGTACGAACCAGGCTGTGGAAACACGCTCTCTCTCTCTCTCTCTCTCTCTCTCTCTCTGGGTTATTGCCTTCGTTGCATTACTGACCAGAGTTTGCAATATGAAGTTGACGCGATCCGTGAGTCCTCCGGTATGCCGCCGTGTTGACGTCCGTCATAATTTGCTTCTCGAGTTTACCGTTTTCACCCCGTATGTGAGAGTTGAATTATTTATTCCCTCAACTCCTCCCCAGAGAATTTCGGCAATGTGCGTGTGTCTTGTATTTGCCTGCGTATAACAGGTCTGTATTCCTCGTGTTATATGTCTGTTGGTTTGTCATTTGACTTCTCTCGTTTTCCGGTATGAGAGTTTGACTTCACCACCACATACTTCCAGCAGACTCCAGGAATGGCTTCCTCTTGAGGCTAGAAAGGCCCTTGACGATTCGTCTTTCAGGAGGTCAGAGTTGCTGTTACTTCGAGGGGGTCCTCTTCTGTGTTTGCCGCGGCACAGCAGGCAGCTAGTGCTGCAACCTGCCCGCAGATTTCGCTAGGACCGTGTGATTAATTCAAGCCGGTTGAATATATGACAACTCACACACCTGCCTCAGCGCGCGTTAGATACTGCATGTTTCGCGAGAGGCAACAATTGGTTCACTCTGGATTCTTGTCCGTTTCTCTCTCTCCAGCAGCTCGTTGCCTCCTTATTTCGACTGATTCCCTCATGAACAACATTGTCAACACATTTTGTTTCTTACCGTAGACGAACTGAAAGTTCATTATGTCGGTCGTGTGACAGTTATATGCATGTACAGTCGTGGACAAAAGTCCTGGGACACGCCTGGTCGAAGCTGTGCCGAACCCTGTGTCTCAGCAGGTAGAGACAGAGCCTGGGACACGCCTGGTCGAAGCTGTACCGAGCCCTTTGTCTTGACAGGTAGAGACAGGACGCGGGACACACGTAACCAGCGTTATAGTGAGCCGTCATCTTCGACAGGTACGGACAGAGTGCTTGGTGCGGGTTCTACCTGGCGTGTACCGGAACTCCAGTCGTACCCAAGGGCTTTTGTCTGCGAGTGAACCCTCTTTTTTTTTCCGTTACGGTATTTCGAACTGTGAAGCATTTGGGGCCAGAGAAATATTCCCCAAACGAATTCCAATAATGCTGTTTCGTGTGACGTGCTGATATGATTATTTACTTGCTTTCGACATGCTGATTCCCGCTCTGCTGGAGGAGGCCTTTTATTGACTTATGTTGTCTTCCTGGATTTGGAATTGTTAAGTTTTTAAAGTGTTTCATTCTGGTATTTGTCCCCGTGTGACTCTGTGATTTGTAATTTTTATTTTTTTGAGTTGTGATTATCTCATTTTTCTTGTGGGTTCGTTGACTTTTTACGTCTCAGGTTATTATACTTCTTAGGTTATTGTAGCCACTTGGGGATTTTTGTGGGTAAGTTATTCATATCATCATTTGATTTTGATGAACTTGATATTGTTTACTGTGTTATAATAGTTGTCAGAACTCGTCCGTCATACTCAACGGTCGCACCGTCGTGTTCAAGGATCGTACTGTCGTGCTCAAAGCTCGTCCTTCCGCTCCCAAGTGGTAAAAAGAAATGGTCAGGTGAATGTGTGTGTGTGGGACTCTGTGATGGGATGAGTAAATGTGAGTGAGCCTGAGTGAGGATGAGTATAAGAGTTCCTGTGTTGGAGAGAGAGTTTGCATGCCTGCCATCTTTGTGGAGTGAATACATAATTGAGTGATTACCACGGAGTAGATAGATGAGTAAGGCGTGGAGGGAGGTGAAGAGTATGGTGAGTAAATATAACTGCAAGACTTAAGGTGGTGTGGCTGGTGAGTGGATCGGTCCGTGGGAGTGTAATATTTCAGTCGTACTCACTCCTTGCTCGTTAGCCTCTTGGGCTTGAGCACGACGGTACGGCACTTGGGGTTGGATGCCTTGGTCTTCGACCTGACCCCGTCAGGGTCATGTCGAAGGGCAAGCCATCCAACCCAAGGGTTTTACCGAGAGAGAGAGAGAGAGCTAGCTGATTTCTCTTACTTAGTTATAACCTCTCTACATTTGCATTTGATTTACATACATCTCCCTATAGTTGGCTAGGATGCGATAGTTCATTTTACCTTGCGTGGTGGGCTGAACATATGGACAGGTAACGCCATGCGTGGGACAGGTTAATTAAGGGAGAGAAGCACTGAATAGTGTTGTGGATGAATGGCCCAGTAGGCAGTGGCTGAGGGAAGTGATTTGGTGAGTACCAGTGGATGCAATTGGTTAGTTGTTGGCAAGTTATCGTTTATGAATGAATGGATGATTGGATGAATGAATGGGTGACCTACACTCTTTAAGGGAGAGGGGGGGGGGAGGAATAGGGTGAGAGGGTAGTGGAAGTCACAAAGGGTGTCGATCCGGAACAGGATGGTGTACCCACCGTGTGTTAGTCCAATCTCTTTTATCGTGACACTCTGGGTCTGCTCGCGTTCGTGAACCCCCACTCCCTTCTCTCTCTCTCTCTCTCTCTCTCTCCCTCTCTCTCCCTCCTCCTTTCCTTCCTTAGCGGGCGATGGTCTTATTGGAGAGAAGGGGTGGAAGTACATGTTTCTTCCCTCAGGCGAAGAATGGGTCAGCACACAGGGCACTGCCGCGCTTAGAATTCACACCCGGGAGAGCCCGCGCGTGATTCATGACCAGCAACGCTAACCGCGCAACGCTAACCGCTACGCCACGGTAGCCCGTGTGGTACGTACTGTGGAACCCTTACAGAGGGCATAGAAATAGAAGGGACGGACCATCTGAGGAGGTGGGCAAGTTCGTGGTAGAATGGACGGTTGAATAGGGAATGGACCTCTGCAGAACCAGGATCAAGAGTTCTTTTAGATTGTCTCTAAAATCTTTTTTTTTTTCCCTCGACTGGACCAAAGTCTCCACAGTGTCCCGTCACTTGTCTATTGGACCACAATATCCAAAGTTCGCCGTTCGTCAGTGGACCCCAATTCTCAAGAACATGGTTAAACCTCTCCCCCCCACTCCCTCCCTCTCCCCTGCCCCTTTTGATGTACCCTCCCCAAAGAAAAGGGAGGGGGGAGGGGAAGGAAGGACTTCCTCCTTTGTTGGTTCGACTCCACCAGCTCGCCCAGAAATTCCGGCAGTGCATGCGACTCATGAATAATTCAGGCATCGCCACATCGCCGCATGCTGCATGAAAAATTGATGGACAGCTCTGCCTTCGCTCGACGACGCCAGCCTTAACGCGTGTAAAGGTCCCGCTGGAGGGCAGAGACCATGCGGATATTGATGCCTTGTAATGCTGGATAGACTTTGTGTGTGTGTGTGTGTGTGCGTGTGTGTATCAGTTTGTACTGCATGTGTAGGGAGTTTTACACTTATGGGACACCCTCCCCCTTATCTTTTGAACCTTTTCTTCTTTCATACAGCATTTTAAGCTTCCGTATGCCGACTGCATCGAGGACCACGTCCTCTTTTCACTTTTCAGTTCTGTAACATTCGTGTGTTTTGTGGACTCGTTTGTGTTCCCCACCTCGACTGATGGCGCCTTACGTGGTGAGTGGAACCAGCTCCTCTTGTGATTATTACTGGACTGTGATGAGATAACATAGATTTACATCTCTGAGAGTTTTGTTGATGTGATATTGTCATTGGTCTTGGGTGAATATTTTAAGGAAATTATTATTTATTGAATCTAGTCTTTTCAGTGATAGTCTCAAGTGGAGTACCTGTTTTTTTTTATGTTATTATACTGAAACTTTACGTATTTGTTTCATACATAATGAAAACGTACTTGTTACATTCCGGTAACCAAAAGTAAATTTCTACAAAAATTATTACATGTTCAGCATTAATACACTTCCCAGTCCTCTGTTGTGAGAACATAAAACTGTACTCATGCCTTTTAGATTTATCCGGTTGGCACAGCAGCTGCTGTAACTCTGTATTTACTTTATACTAATATTGCTGCACTCGTGTGGAGGAAAGGCGTGAGCGTGCGGGGTGATATTTCACACCAGCTTTGGGGAAAAAAAAAAAAGGAGGGTTTCAGCGAGTAATTGAATTTCTTTTATTTTTTTCGTAGGCATTGTGTATAACGTATGCATGAAGGCGTTAGTTTGTTATTTTGTAATAGTATACGTTTTAATAGACTCAGGATGCATTGAGTAACGAGAACATGATAAGAAGATAAAATCGAATTTAAGAACATCTGTTCATAACGAGCCATACAGATCTCTATTTGGTATTCGAGAAAAGAAAAATGTATTTACGACATACAGATAGGACTCCATGAAAAAAAGGGGTGAGGTGTGAGATGTCGGGTAGGGATGGCCATCAGCACACGAGACGTAAGGAAGGTGGCGCGTGGGGCGCGGTGCGGTACGCGCCGTGTTAGCATGCGCGCCCGACGCCGCGCCCCGGAAGAGGTGCGCCTCGTCTCACCGGACCTCCTATTGTGAACACCTTGTGTTTTATGGTCAGCCCTCCCTCCCCCACCGTCTCCTTGCGTTCTGGCGGTACCTTCGCCTACGCCAGCTAATCTCCGAGGACGTATGCGTTCGTGGTGGATTGAAGCCCGAGGTTATAACTGCTGACCTTTTTGTGTGTGAGGATGATCTGTGACATGGACATCGATGTGATGGCGGGGGTTCTGTGGCATTAGGGGCCTCGGTGTATCTCGCAGATCTGGTACTGGATGGTGCATTTATCGCCGTGAGCGCGCCTCGATACGAACCTCCAGCACGATGGTACGGTCCGTGAGAACGAAACGGTACGATCCTTCAGCGCGATGGTGCGATCCATGAGAATTTATGTTTTGACGGTACTAACTAAACTCCACGAACAGCCGCGATGCCGGGTACCCGTTTTATTTACCATTTTGTAATCACAGTTTACCCTTAGAGCTCTGCAAATATTACTGGACTTGCTAGTCATTCGCGATTACTTGTTCGGGAGGGGATAAACATCTGTGCCTCCACCACAGATGTTGTGGAGACACGTATATGAGCTTAGCATGAAGGAATTCGGGGCAAACCTGTTATGATCTGGTTTAGGCCTGTAGATAACACGAGCTATCTGTAGTCTCTTGATATGGTAGTCGCGATGTGAGTTTGGCCTTCATTTAGACACTAAAAGTTAAAGAAATTTTTACCTTTGTCGTGTTTCGTTGCATTATGAAAAGTTAGATTATTCGGTCCACTTACAGCAGTATGATACGCTATAACATCAGCCAAAGGCTGTCTGTTCCATCTCTTCTTAAGAAGAAGGTCAGGATATCGAAGATACGCTATAACATCAGCCAAAGGTTGTCTGTTCCATCTCTTCTTAAGAAGAAGGTCAGGATAACGAAGACGCCCTCTATTACCGTCACAGAAAATGGGTAAGACCAGGATTGAAGGTGAGAGAAAACGTTACAGTTGGGGAGATACTTCGATAGTCTGCTTATACGTGCTAAACTTAGGGTAAAAGCTAGATTGCCTCTAATAACATCATTGTTTTTCGTAATTTACGATTGATATACAAGATGTATGTGAATGTTGTTTAACATTAGATGATAAAAGTTTCAAGGACTTTATCCAATAACTTTGTTTATTCTTAAAACATTTTTCTTATGAATTCGATTTTTACTGAAATGTGTTCGACATATGTACAAGCCTGCTTGTATTCTTACGTGAAGTTGCTTAGTTTAGATTAGTTTTTCGTTTTGTAATTCGTCTCTGTTAATTTTAGGTGTATGTTCATTTATTCTTTTAGTGATATATAAGACGTTTGCATTCGTTTTCCTCATTTTCTTGACCTTACATAGTTTATATGTTTCTTATATAGTTCACAGTTTCATAGAATGTGAGAAAAATGATTTTGTTGATATCATCAAGCTATTACTTGCATATATAAGCACACATAATTAAGTATATTTGAGAGGTTGTACGCTCAGTTTTCGCGAGTACTACTACTACTACTTTAAGATTAAGATTGATTTGGATTTCGGAAAGTTATCTCCATTATGACAGTTGATGAAAACAATTTTATTTCGTAAAAGGGAAAATGGAATTTCAAACAATCTAAACGACTTACTTGGATGTATTTATTGACAATATTCAGTCGTAATTGAGCGAGTCCGTTATCGTTGGTTGTCCACAGAAAACGACACCGCTCGTAGTCTTTAAGGAAAATGGGTTTTGAAATTGTGCCTTTTAGGCGTAACTGATGAAGACGCTAATGTTTGGTATCCAACAAATACTTCATTACTTTCTTAATGAATCTTACCCATTAAAACAAGCATTTTCGTGAATTTTCTTTGTGATAGTTGTAGTTGCTGTTGCTTGCTCATCACTGCAAACGTGATAGAAAAATACATTGTCCTACAAACCAGTGTATTTATCATCCGTAAAGTGTAATTCATCAAAAAGGAGCGAATGATCCTAATTTGCAACGCGCTCATGGGAATGAAAGATGCAAAGATGGGATGGATTTGTTGTATGTTCAGTGCTTATATGAATGTAATGAAGATAGGGTCTTGTTCTCTACTTGTGGATTGTCCATGTTACGAGGGAGAGTGTCCATATTGTGAGGAAGAATACCTAACTTATGAGGAAGATCGGCTATGTTGTGATGAAGACTGTGTTGCAAAGAAGATTGCTCATGTTGCGAGGAAGGTTGTCCATGTTGCAAGGGAGATTATGGTATTCGTCCTCAAACATACGCATATTTTTGCCAGTTCCTAGTCATTGCAAAAGATGATATAGCATTGTCTCTGTTACATGCTTAGTCGCCATGAATTTAATTTGATTTTTCAAAATATTGTGACATCCTTCGCATTAATCTTGACTGTGCACGTATATGTTTAAATTGTATGTCAGGATACCAGCTGTTGTGCAAATGAGGAAGGTTACCTCACCTCGTAACTCATAATGACCAGTTGGCAACAGAGGGAACTAATTGATATGACAAGAACGTAAAGTAGATAAACACACACCTTGTCACCGTCTGACACTGATGACTGGGTTCGAACTAGCAGAATGATTGCTACTTGTTGTATATCAACCCCTGTGTCATGCAGTTTAATTTATTTTGTACATCTTATTGGTTGAGGAGTTGAGATAAGCTTTACTTTACTTTTCTGTCTCGTATGTAGCACCTGTTATTATTCACATGTCATATGATGGGTATGTTCTTAGTTTAGAAATAAGATCATTTCTCTGTATTGCGTTTTTGGTTATTGCTATCGTTATTGCATATGGAAATATTGTTTCTGTGTAGATATTGTTGTTGATGTTAACCGGTAATTCCACTGACTGTGTGTGGCTCTCATTTTAAGTATCTGTTTTATGCTTAGCTGCACGTCCCTGGGTAATAAGTTGCTCCATCAGTTGTTTACTCGCACGTGTTTCCCTCTTATTTTACTCCTCCATATTGTTTCTTTGTTTATAGAGGATGTTAAGATGTTAAAGATAATGGCAGTTAAACCTCATCAACTCAAGTAAGTTAATACTCTGTGTTTGTGTCTGTCAGTTTCAAGTAACTTCTGCGGTCGTGAGTGTTTGTGTCAACTTTGCTCTGTAGTTGTAAGTTGCTTTGTTAAGTAACTTCTGCGTTTGTACGTGTCTTTGTTATGTAACTTTTGCAGTTGTGCGTATCTTTTCCAGGTATCTTGAATCAGCTGTACTTTAATACCGTATGTTATTTTCGTAAACGTAGGTTCCCCTTATCTTATCTTTCTGCCTTACTTATAACATGGTAAGTTCTTGAACTTGAAAGGTCTCCCAGCGGCTTATCATCCCTACATCGCCACCACAAACAGTTCAGTGAAACCGGGTCTGTGCTCTAGGGTCGTTACCGCGGCACTTTTAGACGTTTGTAAGCACGATGGTACGACCCTTAAGTATGATGAACAGACCCTCATTAAACCGTCAGGTCATGAGTCCAGCCAGGCCATTGTATTCAGGGTCGCATCGCCGTGCTCATGGGTCGTGGCGCCTTTTTTGCTAGGGTCGAACCGGCGTACTCCAGAGGTTGATAATCAGTCGTTTTACCAGACGTCCAACCCAGATGGATGGACTGAGTCATGGCGTTTGGTACTGTCCTTTGATGCCTTGGGTATAATGACTCGGCCGCAGTGGATGGGACGGTGGATCTGCCAGTTGAGTACAGGGGGCGTGTAGTACTTCATTATGGTGGCTGGTTGGCTGGCTGGCCACTTTTAAGTACAGTGACTGTCGACTCCTGCGGGTAAAATGACAAGCCTCTTTTTTTTTTATGTGGTGACTGACTGAATGGTTCCCAGGGCCATATCTTCATCCGCCGAACAGAGCTGTGGCGGACCCTTTTTTGCTCGGCAGGAGTTGGTTTGTGTAAAAGAAACAACCCGAGTCATTTACGAGCATATTTACCGAGGTAGTGTAACGGAAGTGGTCCATAGGCAAGAGGTTACTTCACGCTATGGCACTGAGATGAGAATTTCTCTCTACAGAGGATGCATTTTAACAGGAGGGGGGAAAAAAAGGAACTCACTGTGTACCAGACTAGTTTTCCATGAAGGGGATAAGTGGCTGGTGGCTGCAGAGGGATAGGTGGGTCACAGACTTGAAGGGGGTTGAGGATAGCCCCCAGAGACCGCCGTTAAAGTATACAGGAGTATTGCTTGGGTTCGCTGTTTTGGGTCAGATCAGCTAGATGGCGCTGCTCATGGTACTCGGCGAGTTACGTCATGGCATCCGAGTGATTAAGTCGTCATTCAGACAAGAGGAAAGTCGTGGTACGTTGTGAATGTAGTTGCCTGGTTGTTTCGGCCGCCATGATATGTTGGAAGTTAATCCATGCTTGAAGCTAGGTGAGTTATTCTGCCATGACGCCCTGGGTGTATATGTAATAACTTAATTATACAATGTGGCGAAGGACTTGTACGTTCGTGGTGCTCCATCTTGTGTGTGTGTGTGTGTGTTACGCGGAGAAGCTTTTACACTTGTGTTGCCCCATATGTGTTACCCAAGCCATGGGGGGGAGACATCATCTAGTTTTTTTACGACGTGGATTTCGTCATCGTCATCCTGAATTGGTATATGTTGAGAAGGCGAAGAGACAAAGGCCTCGACTCGACCTCTTTTGTGTGAGGACGCTGCACCTGGCGACTGTTGATGTAATTACATGGTGATCTGGCATACTTTACTGTGCCGTCTTGCAGAGCACGGAAGACAGGGATCTCTTTGTCCTTCTTCGTCGTCGTCTTCGTCATCGTTGCTCGTCTTAGGGAGTCGTACTGTAATCACTAACATAACCTTGAAGACCCTGCACGAGCCGCCCTCGAGAAATTTTTATACACTTGTTGTTCAGGAACTAAAGGGCTGAATTACATAAGACTCATCACTCGTTTGGGGTCTGCCTGCCCGAGTCAAAAGGCCACGTATAAGAAGGCTTAACCTGTAAATTAACCTGCCTCATAACTTGGGAGAAAATTACACCTCTGTCCATGGAACTTCGTACAGTTATTTCCCAACACCTAAAGAACTGAATGGCGCAAGACCCGTAACTCGTAGTTATGTTTTATGCCGCTGATGCGGAGGTTCAGTCCGGTTTTACTCTCCGGTGTGCAGCAGGCGACACAGGTGTTCCACGGAACGCCCTTTTTAGTCTCAGGTGTTCGTTATTTTGTTTAGAAATTCTTCAGCATCAGCATTAGAGTATGTTGTGATGCTGACGAGGGAGCCTTGAGAATGTTATGGTACTGACTAAGGGAGTCTGGAGAATGTTATGAAAACTGAGTAGGGAGTCAGTATGCAAGCTCCCAATACTTTAGGGTTTGAAAGATAGAAAGGAAAAAATATGGTGTTTGAACGGCGAGGATTGGTCGCGCATCCGAAGGAGCGAGAGTCATTTGCTTAACCTTGAGGCGACGGCGTTGTCCTTATTGAGGTTTGTACATTTATGTAGGGCAAATATTTGGTCGACATGGAGCGAGTCACAGTCGATGGTGGCAGGATGTGCGACTGCGCCCCGATAGTGCCGGTGCTGGTCGCTGGAACAGTGTTGTTTGGTCTACATCAGCGGCTGGAGGAGAAAGAAGGTCTTTGTAACTGGTTCACTTCGGCCTTTCATTTGTCGGTGTTTGCCGGGCCCGTGGGATGGATATTCGTTTCGCATTGAAAGTGTCGAAAAAAAGGACGAGATAGAAAAATTCGATGAAAGCGCCTTTTGAAGTCGTTGCATTCGAGAGGATCCTTTTACTGACGTGCTCAAGGGTCGTGCTCGTGTGTTTGGAGGGTCGTGCCCGTCGTGATCAAGGGGGGCTAAATCTTCATCCCGAAGCAACAAAGAGGCGGTAGAGAGTCGTCTTGCGTGACGGGTTGCCATTGCCGAGCTCCGCTAGCGTCATTTCTCTCTCTCTCTCTCTCCGGAAGATGAACAGGGCAGCCACAAATCCCACGACCCAAGGGAAATTTCTATAGTAAGATTAAAGGCACACAGCGGAAGCTTGGTCGGTTAATACCCCTGACTATGGGCTCAGTGAAGGCACGGGCCTTCCCCTGGAGTGGCGGTGGAGGCACGGGCCATCCCCTGGAGTGGCGGTGGTGGTGGTACCAGGAGGGAAGCAACATGGTAATTAGCTGACGTTCGTCCGTGCCTGCTTTTGCTTCCGTCACTCCTTCCGCGGACGTCTGTCGTGTGTTCTGTCGTCAGAACATCTGTTGCTAGGGAAAGGGGGGGGGGACTTTGTCGTGTGGTCTCTCCCCAGAACGTCACAGGCTTGCCACACGCTAATGGCTGGTGACCTTACGTATACTTTAAGAGGTGAGAGAGGTCAGGTCGCAAGTCATGCGAGCACGACACCCCCCCAAGGTGAAATTAAGATAAGGTTCACCACCTCTGCACCTGGGATGCGTCACGTGACCTCCGAGGATAAGGTCAGACCCTGGTGGGTGTCCTTATTCATCCTTTAGGGTCACGACGTGATCTTTCCCCCCGAATACCAGAGGTCGCTTTACAAGAAGAGAAAAGAATTGAGGGTGATTCGGCTCGAAAACAAAGAGCAGTGCGAGACTTGCAGTGTTAGGCTGGCCGGCTTGGAACAGTTTGCGACTGACATTTGCAGAGGAAGTATTTCGACCACAGGCGCCAGCTGGTTTGCGCAATAAAGTTCTTTTTTTTTATGTCAGTTTGCGTTTCCTAAAGGTAGAGATTAAGTAGCTACATAAATTTATACATATATACATACATACCATACATACATACATACCCAGATAGACAGACAGATAGATGCATGGATAGATAAACAGAGAGGCAGATAGATAGATACATAGATAGACAGAGAGGCAGATACATAGACAGACAGACAGAGAGGCAGATAGATAGATACTTCGGTAGACAGACAGAGTGGCAGATAGATAGATACATAGATATATACCTAGATAGAGAAATATAATGATAGATAAATGCTCTCTTAAGTTACGTGTTACGTAACTGTCGAAGTTGGTCGGGCTAGAGGTAATGACTTTTATATTGTGTCGTTTCATCCTGGCTGCTGGAAAAAAGTGGTCGTCCTTCCTTCCGCATTGCCGCGGGTGTCGCAGGCCCGGCGCGCGGCGTCCTGCGGTGCTGGAGAATAGCGTGGGGGGCGACCAGGTGCTCCCTGCACGGTGTCTCAGGCCGACTGGAGTGGTTGCGCCACGCTGAGAGTGATGGGTTAGTCGTCGGCCTTCACGCCGCACCACCACTGGCACGACGACGACGACCACCACCACCACTGCAACGAAGACGACCTCGGCCACTGTTACTGTGACGACGACCATGGACCAGTTATCTCTTGACCGCGTCGGTGTTGGGGGAATTTCCCTCGCCTCCTAGTCATTCATGCCTCTGTCACATCCCTCCCTCCCTCCCTTCCTTCCTCTCCTCCTCCTCTTCCCCCCCCCCCCCTTACCCCCGCCTCTCTCACTTCTCGTATCTTTGTTACGTATGTAGCGCAGGTCGTTAGAGGGGGGGGATGGTGGGATTGTTACCTCACCCTGTGCATCTTGGAACTCGCTGGCACCACTGACCGGTGCCACTCGGTGATCTCTTGTGTCGAGTGTAGTGCATGCTAATTACTGACCTCTGCGGTATGGCACGTGTCCGTGACGGTCGTGACTTGCTCTCTCTCTCTCTCTCTCTCTCTCTCTCTCTCTCTCTCTCTCTCTCTCTCTCTCTCTCTCTCTACGTTGGTGTTGCATGGTTACCGTTATGGGTAGCTCTGTTGCCATTCGCGCACCGTTATGGGTCGTGTTGATGCCGCTGGTGTACATGTAAGGCTTAGGTTGGTGCGCTTTTGTTCACCTGGGGGAAGTCGTGCCTTTGTGTCATACGGTGACACGCTAGCTTGACACCCTTGGGCAGAAGAACGCTAGTTGCAAACACCTGACTGTTTATGTAAGTTTGTCAGTTGTTGTTGCAGTTGCATAGGATTAGCTTGGTCATTGCATAAATGAATATATTCTTCCAGTTGATAGATTTTGCCAAGCTCGAAAAAGACAGTGTCATGGAATCACATCGTGGCTCTCAAGTTAATTATTAACTGCCAAGAAGCGGACTGAGAACTGAAAGTGTTTCGTCAAACCCAACCCCACCCCCCGGTACAGAGATTACAAGTGTGGGTCATTGTTGCAGTGGTGGGAATCGGTGACGGACGAGTGTGCAAGTGGGTCGACCTCCGGTCACGCATCCTCTCCCCCGGCAGGAGGAACGGTCACCTCCAGACACCTGGTGTGGTGGAGGGAAGGAAGGAAGGAAGCTGCCCCCCTCCCCCTACTTGATTTATCACGGTAGCCACTTGAGTACGACGCTACACCCACCACCCATGAGCACGACGGAACGACCGACCCTTGAGCACGACGGAACGACCCTTGAGTACGACGGAACGACCGACCCTTGAGCACGACGGAACGAACCTTGGGTATGGTGGCCGGGCGATCCCAACCCGAACCCATAGGGATCAGGTCCTGAAATACCGGGTCAAGTGTCGTAACTTCCTGCCCGAGGGTCGAGCACAACCGAGAGGGACAGGCAACACCAGTATCCGAGCAGACTGGTATGTCAAAGCTGATGGGAACAGAGGAACAAACACCACGGATTCTGTGACCTGAGAAGGCGCCTTAGCTGCCAGTACCAGTTATCACGGCCACAGTTACCAACAAAGACACCGCTACGTACACGAAAGAAATCAAAAGCAATATCATCAATAAATTTCACTCCACCGACAAAGCCCCATTAAAATAGCGTGGAATTACACGGTATGTCATTTAAAGTATTTGAAATACGTGTCAGAAGGAGGGGAAAAAAAAGAGAAGATTGTACAGAATACACTCTTAAGACGTGAAGGTTATGAAAAGTTATTTTCCCATCATTGCGGAGCCTTCCTTTAAATGGCTTGTTATGAGGAGAAAGTCCGTTGATAATCGGCTTCTTTGTCGGACGTTCATTGTTTGATGCAACGGTAGCCCCAAACCCCTCTGGGAACGATGAACAGCGCCTCCAGCGGAACATGACTCGTGCCTTTTCGGACTCCCACCAACGACCTGAGTCACGGCACAAGAAGAGGTCGAGCCCCTGGAACACGGCGGCGGCAACGGTCTCAGTACCCTGGTCTGTCGAACGGAGGGATTATAACGGACCTGACATAGTAATGACCTTCGGCTGTGGATTATCCATTTAACCCAAGAACGTTTATAGACTCACAAAGAGGATCGCTTCTTCGACCTCAAGGAGAGTCGCTAGCCATGCCCAGTGACGTTCTTGTGTGCTCACCGCAGAATGGATTGCTGGTGTGAATACGTTCGTTTAAGATCGGCTTGGTAGGAGGGAAAGGAAAATATCGCTGTATATTCGTTAAGTGTTCCCATGTGCCACATGTATTTTAAGACACGGACTTGTTGGATGGGAGACAAGCGTGGGAAAACTCGCGTGATACTCGTAGGAATTTGAGTCCTCCGTAGATTTGATTACGTCGACACAGGTCAGTTCGCTCAAAGGGTTGAATGTTCAGTGAACCGGAAGACGAGCGGAAAAAAAGTGTAACATGGTTAGGTTGTGATCTAGGTCTCCTCTGTTGCTCCTTCAGGCTACAAGCACTAATAACCTAGTTAGGTTAGGTTATATTTAGAATCTAGTGTAATTATAGCTTTGTCTTTGAAATTATATAGATAGATGATCTTTTTATGTCATTAATTAAAGAAAAGTAGAGAGGCATTCAGACTTATTAGGACCTCGTTGCTTTTCAGTAAAGACTTCGATACTAGAGAAAAGTTCCTTTAATTAGATTTAGATCTACATGTTATATATTGATGTTAAATGTGGTCAGAGACTGGACGTGTGTAAGTTTTTTTTCAACATTCTTGGGTAAGGATTAGGTTAACATCATATCCAGTTTTACCCAGCAGTTTTCACTGTGTTGGAATCGACAGTGAAGGTTGGTTTATATTTAGAGACTGTGAATGTTGCATTCGACACGAACTTATTAATTTGCCCTGCTTTTTGTCACGTGTACCTCGGGGATGAAGGAGTGCAACCAGCTGGCCGGTAGACACGTTGAACCCCACGAGTACGACGGTACGACCCTTTAGCATGACGGTACGACCCTAGAGCACTACGGTAAGACCCTTGGGTATGATGCCCTTGTCTCTTAAGGGTCATGCCATAGGGTCATCCCATCATGTCCAAGTGTCGCACCCTCGTGTCGAAAAGGATCGTACCGTTGAGAACTCAAGGGGGATTTTGTCCTCCCGCTGTGCCTTGGTAAAGTGTCTCCTTCAGTGCCACTTGTGTCAAGTTGTTCGTGAGGAAAGTGTGGCCAGGCAGCGGCCGCCAACATTCCATTTCCACCTCATCCGGACCTGGAAATAGGTCGCTCCGTCACGGGAGTAATTGATCTTCCTCGGTTTTACGCGTAATGCGTTTCCTCGACTCGTTTTGTTCTTTGTTTAGTCATGCACCCCCCCAAAAAAAAAGAAATTTTGTGAAGTACTGCATTTTTGTTTATTTTCCAAATAGTGACTGACAAGTCTTAGGCAAGACGACATGACCCTTCACAATCAAAGGTCACCTCTGTTGACCTACCAATTGGTTTTAAGATTTAGCCAAGAGCCAGAATTAGTTAATCGGAGAAACCTGTTTCGTTGTGATGCGAAGGAGACAAAGGAAAAGTGAAGGAAGAGTGTGCTTGATTGGCTTTGATGTCCGACACATGTTTGAAGCCGATGGAATACGGCATCGGCAGCAGCAAAAAGTGGTCAAGGTCGTATTAGCAACTGCCCTTCGCTGGATACATTTACTGATAGCAGCTGAAGGCTGAGTGTATATAGTATATTAATTATTTCCTCTGAGCTAGCTGAAAATTGGCTCGTGTTGCTGAACACGTAAAGAGACCGGGGTCTCTGGAATTTATTTCAACAGCAGATATAACTGTGTTGGTACGTATGGCTATGGATCCGCCTACAAAGGAAGCCAGAGGCTGGACGGCGTTGCTTGGCTCCTTCAGGGTAGATACGTGGCTAGCTGTCCTCAAGGTAATGATGGGTAAGGCCTGGAGCCAGATTGAGATGGATGGGATAGATCGAAGACCCGATATAGGAATATCATTATCAGTTTGGGGGAGAGAGGAGCAGTTTCTCGTGGACCGGCCTATTTCGCCTTGCGCTGTTTAGTGAAGTTCTGGTATTGACAGGCTGTCCCGCTGTGACTATCGGGAGATCCTTGAGTCTTGCCGTGATAGAAAGGAAATGTTTTTTTTTTAAGGTTTTAAGTAAGTGTATGGAGGAGGTCAAAGGGACAAACTTTAACTCAAAGTGAATGAATATTATTCCTGTTGGTGGCGAGTCAGTAATGTGCTTATGTTGGCTTTTTCCATTGTATACCTTTAAGTGATCTCTTCAGCAATATAATTATTCCTTTTCTTTGTTCCAGGTGAGTACGGGACGTGGTTACCTCCTGGGAGAGTATGTTGAGATAGAGGTCTGGAAGTCTCTCTCTCTCTCTCTCTCTCTCTCTCTCTCTCTCTCTCTCTCTCTCTCTCTCTCTCTCTCTCTCTCT
>JAYMFT010132175.1:0-13009 GCA_038088735.1 Panulirus argus | reverse complement strand
ATTTCAATTAGGGCCCGGCCTTGATGTGGACTTTTGTCCGTGACTGGAGCCTTCAACATAAAAAAAAAAAAAAAATAGAAAAATAAAAAAATAAAAAAAAAAAATAAAAATGGCATCAAGTGATAGAGGAGTTAAAAGAAAGCTAGTGAACTGTATATTGTATCAAAAATGGTTCCATTCGATATACCAGACTTGTGGCATTAATGGACACCCCCTCCCCCCTATTAGTCCATTAAATCGAGGGATTACTGTATTCTCTACTTAGCCCTACTTAATACAATATTGAGAAAAATCTTTGTATGCCATTGTTTTTATGGTAATCAGAAATCTTTTTAAGTGTTCTCTGTATAGCTTCACATCTTACAATACTGAGTAATACATACACTCCTCTTTACTTCTTGTGAGTCACAAAATCCAGTTATTTTCCCTTGTAAGTGATAAAGAAATACACTAACTGATGCAACTTTTTTGTTTTTCTATAACTTTTGTTGGACAGGTTATATTTCAACAAAAATAGAAGAATTCTGAAACCAGCAGAAATTGTAGACTTGTTGAAAGGAGTGATGGTGCTAGTGTGCTGCTATTTGATGGGTTATATTGACACCTCTGTTTGCTACCACATCATCAAAACCCAGTCAACTATAAAATTATACTTGTTCTTCAATATGCTGGAGATTGCAGATAGGTAAGTTTTTATGTTATGATTTGAAATTCAACTAGATGCTGATAAAAGTTTTATTACAGTTTTTCAGTTCTTTGTTTTATTCCTTATTTGTGGAATCATGGCATTTCAGATTATTGGACAGATACAGAAGTCATGCCATTGAATGTTTGAAATATTTACATAAAAGTTAATAGAAACATTTTAGAGATGTGTGTTTATTCAGTATATATAGTGGCTTAATGGTTGTATGGAGGACAAGAAAGGTTACTACAGGCTGAGCATCCCAGATTCGAAAATCCGAAATGCTCCAAAATCCAAATTCCACACCTAAACACATTATTTTTTCATTGTATTAATGGTATTTCATACTTTTTTACTATCAAGTACTTATTTGTGAATAAGTGTAAGAAAATGATTGATTATCAGTAGCAAATAAATTCTTGAGCATGCAGCTCTGATTGCTAATGTTGTAGTATCAAAATTCAGTATATTAGAAACAAAATTTTAATTCCAAACCCAGTGCCACTGGGCTTCACTTCATTCACTTTTTCCTAAACATTGCTGTTGTCATAAGACTCATTCTTTATTTCCCTAAGATTTTCAACCATTATTATTTTCATTATATCAGTTTGTTGATTCTCTTCAACAGTGTCAAGTTCAAGTTCTTTATATCAAATGGAAAACATTCCATTGCAGCCCTGTCTCTCAGATAATTGAAATCTAATGACTCTTGGCGAATTTAAGCCTGCATTGTTTTTGTATTGGCACAGTAATTCCTACACAGTAACTGAATTAATGGTAACCCTGGCCAGCTCTGCCTGGGAGCATTTATTTTAGATGATGATGACGTCTGGCAACTTTCTATTAGCCATACCACATAGACGTGAAATACAGACTGTAAATATTGTCGAATTCTATTTATCCCCAGCATGTAAATATGCATCATAATTTACAAAGGTTAACTGGCTCTCTCTTCCTCATGAATTCATGGAATAGTTTTGGATTATCTTCTGCCTTTACCATAACATTCTTTTCAAAGTTTCTTTCTTTTTCCTTTCTTATCCTGTTATACTCATTTCTTACTCTCTCATACCAAGCAAAAGCTGGCTGGCTTTAGTGTCGCCTTTATCTTCACCACTGCATATCTCAAAGCTCCTATGCTTTTAGACATCTTTTTTAAAACCATTCATCCCTCTTTCTTGCCATTTCCTCCATATTTGAGGCTAGAGGCTGTGTACCTACTACCTCATTATATATTTCTCAGTACCTCTTACCTTAATGCCTTGAGTCTTGGCTACTGAATACCTTTTCCTAATCTTCTGTGTATTATCAAAGAAATTGTTAAGGTCTGTGTAGTTTCCATAATGATATCTCATCCTTAGTTCTTGTTTTGCCACTGCTCTTTTAACTCCTTCGTTTACCACATAGTCAAACTTGAGCATTACATGATCACTTTTTCTGGTTGGTTTATCACATATGATGTTCTCAATATGCTTGCTAGTATCTGTAGGATAAGGTCCACTAATGATGATGTATCAGTCTCTTTCATCCAAGCGTGTTCACTGACATTTTAGGACAGGTTAAGTATCCCTTATCTGAAATACCTGGGACCAGAAGTGTTTTGGATTTTGGATTTTTACGGATTTTGGAATATTTCCATATACATATTGAAATAACAGGATGGTATGGAAACAAATGGGTTTGAGCTGAGACATACCTCAACATTCCGACCATTCAACGATCTTCCCCAGGAGATACTGATTCCAGTATTTGGCGGGACTGTGTTCCCCAGCAAGTGATGGTCACCCAGTCGGATGCCTTGGCATGTCACTCTCCAATTAGATTGCTTGTCCTGCTGCCTCCACTCGTTCACAGCAATCTCTGCTGCCTGATGTGACCAGCAGATGAACCCAGACCGTGTGTTAAAGTTGTCTTTGCTAGTGATGTAAGCGACTTACATCACTACCAAAGAGAACATTAACACAAGGTCTGGCTTCATCTGCTGGTCATGTCAGGCAGTGGAGATCACTGTGAACGAGTGGAGACAGCAGGGCAAGTGATCCAATCAGAGAGTGGCACGCCAAGGCATCCAAACAGGTGACCATCACCTGCTGGGGAACACAGTCCTGCCAAATGCTGGAATCAGGATCTCCTGAGGAAGACCATTGAATGGTCAAAACATTGAAGTATGTCTCAGTTCCAACCCGTTTGTTTCCATACCATCCCCTTTTCCATGTTTGTCATGATGGGTGATAGGCACATAAAGAGATATCTTGGGGGTGGAACAAAATCCATTTATGTTTCATGAACACCTTATACACATAGCCTGAAGGTTATTCAGAAAATATTTTTTATGATTTTGTGCATGAAACAAAGTTTATGTAACACAACCATCAGAAAGCTAAGGTGTCAAAACCTCAGCCGCCCATGTGGACAATCTGTGGTTGTTTGGCATCACCTTCATACCTGAGTTTAAATTTATATACTGCTGATAAGCAATCATATTCTTACATTCATTCACACACAAGTATTTAACAGTAAAAAATATGAAATACCATTAATACTATGAAAAAATAATTTATTTAGGCATGGAATTTTCCACTTGTGACATAACGACGCCTTTCAAAAAGTTTCTGATTTTGAAGCATTTCAGATTTCGGATTTTCAGATTAGGGATGCTCAACCAGTATAGGAAATTTTCCTGTATACTCCTTGTCGCCATAAGAATCAAAGTTCCTCCAGTCTCTCTCTTAGTTACTGAAATCCCCCATTATCACAACTTTACCATTTCTGAGAAGTATTTGGTTTACTGCTTTCTTTCTCTACCATCATAATTGTCTCTTCTTGTTGTCAGCGTATATTTGCTTAGGATTGTTGCAGTTCTTTGAAGGATTATATAACATCAACACCACTATGCATTTCTTTCCTGCAGTTACTCTTTCCATTATATATCATCTGAATGGACCATCTTCCACTATTTCCTGGAACTCATGGCTATCTTTTATTAAGAGGGCCAGACCTCCCCCTCTTTGCCTTCTCAGCCCTTGTTTACTCTCATATATCCCTATGGCCAGACAAGGTAAGATCTTACCTGTTTAGTAAGCTTTGTTCCCACAACTCCAACAATATCAGATGCATTTTTCGTAATATGATCCCAAAATTCCCGTTATTTATCATTTACTACTAATCCATCAGCATTTGTATACATTACTTTCTCTTTGATATTTCCATAACCTAACAGACTTGATCTATCTGTAGTGCTGGCAGGGATGTTCCATCCTCTTGCCTTATTCGGTGCTTCCTGTTCTTTGCCATTTAATGGTATTCTTTGCTTTCCTCCCTGTCTTCCATTGGTTTGTTACATTTGGTGAGTGCCTTACTGAATTCTGCCATTTTTTTTTTTATTTGCTTGTATAAGTACCTCATGGGTAGTTGACTCCAAAGTTAACATCACTATATTTGGATGTCTTCTTGTTTCTTGATTATAACTACCAGTTCTTCCTTTTTCCTTTATCACAGAAACTGCATCTGGTAATTCCACAGCCTCCCATAATTTTTAATGAGCTTTACTTCCTTTTTTCCCCTTTTCCCTCAGGTACATGATCTTTATCCAGTCCATAAATAACTAAAGATTTTTATGTCGAACATCCTTTCATAGATACTGTTACGCAGCCCCTTCGAACTCACTTTACCAAGGGTCAAGGCTTGTCAGGATACCCTCTGCACAGAACTCAAAGGGGCAGTAACAATTTTACCTTCACCTCATACACTGACTTATGGGTCCGTTGGCACTCAGTAGCGATGAACTCACTTAATGGGGAAGGAAGGTGGGCAGGGAAACACAGTAGTCACATGAACTTTTGTATATTAATGGAAAAACACAATACAAGACACTTATAGCAAGGAAGAGGGCAATGTCCACTCACTGACACTCACACAAATCACACTGGGCTTATAGAGGCACTTATCAGGTTCCCGAGGGCTTATAGAGGCACTTGTCAGGTTCACAAGGGCTTATAGATGCACTTTTAGAGGGCACAGTACTGTACAGTACAGCTGGACGCGATAGGGCTTGCAAAAGCACACACGCCAGGCGCTCTCCTTGTTTGTTTTCCTCTCGTCTCTCCCGGTCTCTCTCCCACACTGCCTCGGCTCCAACAAGCGAGACGCGCCATGCGCCCTGCGTGCCGCCCAGCACACACATTCAACGCATATCTTTCACACAACACAGAAGACTATCAAAGTAATAAAACGGTAAAGTCTACATTCCTAATCACTGCATTTCCTCATGCATAACATTATCCTTACACTGAAGACACCATAGAACAGGACGAGCGAATAGAGAGTAAAACACTCTGTTCATGTCTAGGAGAAGCGGATCAGAAAGAATAATTGACAATTATACAAACTGCAAACAAATATCAAAGATCTCTACAATAGTATATATTATTCAATAAAGGAATGCTCCATATCACACTGCGCAGCTGATGTATTCTCAGCACACTGCATAAGCATTTCAGAACACCAGCGAAAGCTTTTCCTCTATCATGACGAATAGATTTAATGAACTGTAATATTATCTAATATTCTTGAATATTCTAAGCAGCGGCGACCACAGGACAAAAGTCTACGAACAACTGTTGTAGATCTTCACTGACAGAATAAAAACTAGCACAATAATACAAAAACTTTCGTCATTAAAAGAGATATTCATATAAAAAGGCGAATGAGCATACCATAGCGGGGTAAATTGTTGTAAACTTGGAATGAGGTCCGGCGTCGCGTCTCCTTCGATAACATCGTCATTTCGTAGTTCATGTTTCGCCTTATTCATAGTCTTGTTCACTGTATGTCCGAATATTCACTTTCCAGTCAGGTAATCACCGTAAAAAGCTCTCACTACAACAGTCACAGCTGAAATGGTCAAAAGGCATTAATACAGCTAAAAAACACTTTTTTCGTATCGTAAAATAATACTCTAGCCACACGGCGATAATAGCTTTAGGATAATGAGTGATTTTGTGTTGCAGTTGGTAGGGTATCGTTTAGAAAAACTGAAGTGTTGCGGAGCATGACGTGGAACATTACATCTTCAGTTTACGATATTAACGCCACAGCGAAATACCAAGGAAAGTGTTGGATTAACGTACAAGTTGATATACTACATGAAAAAAGAAAGCCGACAGCAGAGATTTTTAACAAATTTCATGTAATTTGAAAACTATTTGCATTTGCTATTTGCCAACCATTGCTGTGTATTGTCTATATTATCGCATACCAGACTAAGACGTCACGCAGCAGGCTATTGTGCATTTTGACCATATGTCAATAATGAAAGGTAAATCAAGAGAACTTACAAAACCTCACATAACTCTCCCCCGCATTCAATAATTAAATGGCGCTTTTGTCTTTCCACGACATGTAAACACAGCTACGAAGTTGCCTGACGCAACTTTTCTGGTGTGTAATAACCGGGAAATATCTTGTACTGTTGAGTGGGAAGGCTGTGCTGCCAACATGGGATCCATTGAGAGGGAAAACGGTAGAGTGAACGGTCGAATCCACTGAACATTATCATCCGTTGCTTATTGTGTGGTGGCCAGGAAGGGAAGGTGTGGTGGCGGACGTTCCTCGTCTCTGAATCACGCATGCTAAAATTAGAGGATAAAAGGTAAGGCTCTATTATTCGTTACAAGTGAAAATTACCCCTACACTGAAAACACCGTAGAACAGAACGAACGATTAAAGATTAAAACAGTCGGTTCATGCCAAAGAAAAGCCACCCAGAAAGTATGGTTGACAGTGACAATGATACAAGCTGCGGACAAGTATCCGAAATCTCGACAACAATACAAATCATTCGGTAAATTACATTCCAAATCAGACCTCATCACCTTATTTAATATCATTCCTTAAAACAATGCTCCAAACCAATCTGCACAGCTGATATACTCTCAACACACTACACAGACATTTCAGAACACAGTCGTAAGCTTTTCCTTTATGATAACGAATAGATTTAATGAACTAATATCTAATATTCTTGATTATTCGAAGCAGCTGTGATCCCATGACAAGTTTTGGAACAACTGTTGTAGATCTACACTGATAAAAGAAAAACAACTAGCACAATAATACAAAAACAACCATCACTGCAAGGGAAATTCATATAAAAAGTCAAGGGCGCTTACCACAGTTGGGTAGATTGTTGTAAACATAGAAATGAGGTCCGGCATCGCGCCTCCTTCATTGACATCGTCATTTCGTGGTTCATGTTTCGCCTTATTGAAAGTCTTGTTCACTACAGGTCTGAATATTCACTTTCCAGTTAGCTACTCATAGTAAAATTTTCACACTATAGCAGTCACATCTGAAACGGGTCAAAACAGCATTAATATAGCTAAAAAGAACACTTGGATACGAATCTAAAAAAAAAAAATCGTTTTGTAAAATAATACTCTAGATACACAGCGATGATAGCTTTAGGATAATGAGTGATTTTGTGTTGCAATTGGTAGTGTACCGTTTAAAAAACAGAAGTGTGGTGGAGCATTACATGGAACATTACATTTTCAGTTTACGATATCAGTTAAAGGGACAGGAAAATATCAAGGGATGTGTGGGGTTAACGTATAAGTTGATACACTCGTAAAAAATTACAAATACAACCGCAACTACTTCCCCTAATAGCAGGGATTTTTAACAAAACTTTCATATGATTTGAAAACTATGTGGGTTTGCTATTTACCACTCATTGCTGTGTATCATCTACATTATCGCATACCAGTCTAAGACGGCACACAGCAGTCTATTGCACATTTTGACCACAAGTCAACAATGAAATGTAAATCAGCAGAACTTACAAAAACCTCACCTGACTCTCTCTCGCAGCCGATATTTAAATGGCGGTTCTGCCTGCCCCAAGCTTGTAAACACAATGACGAAGTTGCCTGACGCACGACATATAACCCCAATCACTGTTGCCAATAATCATTCATCCACTTTCTTAGCAGAACAGAATTTGTTGGCTGCTGAGGTGAAATTCTCGGGAAGAATCTTGTATTGTCGCTTAGGGTGTGTTGACCAGAGAGGAAGGGTGTGGTGGCGGACGTTCCTTGCCACCAAATCACGCATGCTGAAGTTAGGTAATACTAAATAAAGCTCTATTATACATAACAAATGAAAAATTCCTCTACACTGAAAACACCGTAGAGTGGTTAAAGATTGAACCGATCGGTTCATGCTTAGGAGAAGCCACCCAGAAAGCATATATGGCTGATAGTGATAATAATGATACAAGCTACAGACAGGTATCCAAGATCTCGACATCAGTACAAATCATTCAGTAAAGCAACGCTTCAAATCAGCCCTCATCACCTTATTTAATATCATTCAATAAAGAAATGCTCTAAATCACACTGCGCAGTTGATATATTCTCAACACACTACACAAACATTTCAGAAGACAATTGTAAGCTTTTTTTTTTATCAAAACGAATAAGTTTAATGAACTGTAATGCTATCAATATACCTGAATATTCGAAGCAGCGGCAACCACAGAACAAAAGTCTAAGAAAAACTGTTGCTGATCTACACTGATAAAATAAAAATAATTAGCACAGTACTAAAAACACTCTAGTCATTAAAAGGGAAATTCATATAAAAAGGCGAAGGCGCTTACCACAGCAGGGTAGATTGTTGTAAACTTAGAATGAGGTCTGGCGCTCTGCCTCCTTCGTTAACAGAATTTCGTGGTTCATGTTTCGCCTTATTCAAAGTCTTGTTCACTGCATGTCCGAATACTCACTTTCCAGTCAGGTAATCACCGTAAAAAGCTCTCGCTGCAGCAAACCTGAAATAGTCAAAACAGCATTAATATAGTTAAGAAAAAAAAAAATATGAATTAAAAAAAATACTTTTTCTCATTTGGTAAAATTATTCTCTAGCCACACGGCGATAATACCTTTAGGATAATGAGTGATTTTGTGTTGCAATTGGTAATATACTGTTTAGATAACCAGAAGTGTGGCGGAGTATGACGGAACATTACATCTTCAGTTTACGTTATCAATTAAGGCGACAGCAAAAGATCAAGGAAAGTGTAGCATTAACGTATAAATTGATATACTAGTAAAAAAGAAAAAAATATATAACCACAACCAACTTCCCCTAAAAGCAGAGATCTTTAACAAAACTCAATTTGAGAACTATGTGGATTTGCTATTTGCTTGCCATTGCTATGAATTGTATACATCATCGCATACCTGACTAAGACGTCACGCAGCAGCCTATTGTACATTTTGACCATATACCAATAATGAGAGGTAATTGAACAAAACTTACAAAAACCACACCTGACTCTCCCTAGCAGCCAATATTTAAATGGCACTTCTGTCCGCCCCCAACATGTAAACACAACGATGAAATTGTCTGACGCACGACGGCTAACCCTCAATTACTGTTGCCAATAATCCATCCACTTCCTTAGATTAGAAATTGGCGGCTGCTGGAGTTAACCATTTCCGGGAAAAATCTTGTATTGTGGAGTGGGAAGGCTGTGCCGGCAGCATGGGATGCACTGAGGAAGAAAATGGTAGAGTGAACGGTGTGGTGGCGAACGTTCTTTGTCTCCAAATCAAGTTAGAGGATAAAAAGTCAGGCTCTATTATTCGTTATAACTGAAAACACCATAAAACAGAAAGAGTGAATAAAGACCAAAACAGTCGTTTCGTGCCTAGGAGAAGCGACTTAAAGTATGACTGACAGTGACAACAATCTACAACCAACCGACCGATCCCATAAACACATCCAACCTTCGTTTAAAGCTACCTAAATACCTAGCTTCCACTACCATACCTGGAACTTATTCCATAAATCCACTATCCTATTCCCAAACCAATATTTACCCACATCCTACCTGACTATATTTTTTCTCATCTAAATCCATTATTTCTTGTTCTCTCTGATGGCGCCATTCTAAGAACTTTATTTCTGTTGCCTTTAGTAATGCCTAAAACCCATTTAAAAACTTCAATCATAACCCCTCTAGCCCTCCTCCTCTTAAGTTAGTGTAAATTCAGCCTTTTTAACCTATCTTCATAAGTGAGGTTTCTAATTCCAGGAATCATTTTTGTCATTAGCCTTTGTACTCTTTCTAAACAATCTATATCAACTGCATAATATGGAGCCCAAAACTACCGCATAATCCAAATGTGGTCTCACCAATGTAGGATGAAGATCCAATAATACTCTCGGAGTTTTATTACCAACAGTCCTATTAATGAACCCTAATATCCTATTAGCATTATTACGCACTGATATATATTGTTGCCTCGGCATAAGATCTTTGCTCACCAATACTCCAAAATCTCTTTCGCATTGTTTTACCAAAAGTAATACTGTCCAGTTTGTAATTAGTGTTCCTGTCTTTACCCACACAAAGTGTTTTGCATTTATCTACATTGAATTCCATTTTCCATGTACCAGCTCACTCTGATAATCTGTCCAAATCCCTCTGCAATTTCACTGAATCTTCCACAGAGTTTATTACGGCCCCTATTTTTTTATCATCGGCAAATTTACTTAAGTCGCTGCTTATTCCCATATCCAAATCATTAATATACATAACGAACAAAACCGGTCCTAAAACTGACCCCTAAGGAACACCACTGGCTACATTGCCCCAGTCCAATGTAACTCCGTCGATGCATACCCTCTGTTCTCTGTCAGTGAGCCACGCCCTAATCCAGTTGAATACACAACCCCCTACGCCGTGTGCCCGCTATCTTTCTGAGTAGACGCTCATGAGGTACTCTGTCAAAGGCCTCGCTTGAGTCTAAGGATACAATATCATAATTCTTACCACGATCAAGTTTCATATACTCTGTTATAAAAGGAGAGAAGGTTACTGAGACATGACTTAACTTTTGCAAACCCATGTTGTAATCCTTAATGAGATCATGTTTCTCCAAGTATTCCCGTATTTTGTCCGCTATAATTGACTCCAAGAAATTATCCTACAATGGATGTTAAGCTGATAGGGCGATAATTAGAAGCAGTGGATTTACCCCCTTTCTTAAAAATGGGAACGACATTTGCTGTCCTCCATTGCTTAGGGACTTCGCCTGATTCCAGAGACTGTTTAAACATATCTAAAAGCGGAACACTTACTTCCTCCTTACATTCTTTCAAGACCCTCGCATAAATACCATCTGGCCCAGAACTCTTGTTTACTTTTGATCGGTGATTCGTAAGTTTTGATCCATTTCCTCTCGTAGGTAATGTTGGCGCTAATGTAAAGAAATGTTTAATATCAGCGCTGTCAGATCCTCTAAGTAACCTAAGACATTTAATCAATTTGCCCCAGATGTGCTTCTTGCTCAGGGAGAACAAATTTGATCCATGCAGTCTCTCCTCATATGGTTTGTTACGCAGTTTAAGAATGTCCTTGCTTAAGTGTGAGGTCCAAAACTGCATTGCATATTCGAGCTGTGGTCTAATCAGACTTAGATATAGTGGCAATTTCTCACTCTTTCCTTTGTACGTAAAGTTTCTGTTTATAAATCCTAACATCCTATTTGCTCTCTTGGCAACTTCATTACAATGTTGGGAAAATTGGAAGTTATTGGAGACAGTGACCCCAAGATTTCTCACACTAGGAGAGTCCTTTATCTTGTGGCCCATCAGAGAGAGAGAGGGAGAGAGAGAGAGAGAGAGAGAGAGAGAGACAGACAGACAGACAGACAGACAGACAGGCAGACAGACAGGCAGACAGAGACAGAGACAAACAGAACGTATATCCATTACAGTTACGTACATTTCATTACGTGAATATGACATTTCTACTCATTTAAACTCTTCATCTTTTACCCTACAGAATAATGGCTATGACAGAGGCAGGACTATTTACCCATTGGATGATAAGCGAAGAACGAAATTCCACCGTATGCAATAACGCTCGATCCATGATAACAGTGAAACAACCGCTGGCTCTCAATAACACCTGGGTAATGTAATCTTCCGAGTATTGTGAATCATGATAAATTTCCTATCTAATGAACTCTTCCATACATAACAGGTTCAGAAACATATATCATTTTACATTCAAATAGTTACATTCATCTCATTGTAACTAACGTAGTCATCTTTCTGCATTTCAGGGAATGTTTGTGGTTCTAATGGTTGGACTTGCTCTCGGGCTGTATGTTCTGTGTCTTGAATTTCTCTCTGTTAGAATACAGGAGATTTGGGATCGTTCCTCACCCAACAAGCTGAAGTAATTCCTCTTTCCCCGGCAATTATAATCCTGACTTGAGAGGAAATCTTAGCTTTTCTCTGGCTTAAGAAGTCTAGCCATCCTCGACCTTCCCCAGACACACAGATCACAACGTATGTCAACAAACATGACGTCAGACTTTGTTAAATCTAACCGATACATTTTGCTCATTTGGGCTTTTCGTATATCATTTTCGACTGTTTCTTATGCTATTCTCAACCCTTTTCATCCAATTCTTCTTCAGCTCCCCTCTCTCTCTTTGGTCCAATGATAAAGACATTATTTCACCAAATATATCTATGAGGACTGATGTAGTAAACTTGTTAATTAAATGGAAAAAAGAATCTAATTTAGTTTGGAGTAGACTTTCCCGAGGTGTCTTACTACCATATGAGAGAAAACTATATGAAGATATTGTTGACTTACATTGGTATTTTCTTAAGCATCATTTTGGACGTCACCGATACTATATTGATTATTCTAATTCTTATATTAGAAGTGTGTTCATATAATCTGGACTTATGCATACCAGTGAATGCTATTGATATTGCAATATTTATCATGGTGTATTGACGTAAGAAATCATAGAATTTTTTTTTTTCATATATGGGTTTTCCGAATCAATGATCTATTCTAAACCCTCTATATGTGAAAAATGTTCTTCACTTCTAATACACTAAATCTTGAAAAAAGTGAACACCATTTAAGATTATCATTGATCAAGTTTAAGAATATCATAACATACAGGGATAAATTTAATTGGCGTATCACTAGCAGGTTGATTATTCTCTAATGACCAATCAAAGCGTAAATAATTTAAAAAGATGAGCTTATGAGTTGCTTTGTATCTGTACTATTGCACTTAGTTTCTTATCATACCATTGTTACTTAATGTAAAAGGATAATCAATATATTCGAACATTTGAAAATCAAAGTCTGCTCCTGAAAATACGGAGATGATGAGATATGATTTACAAATAAAACATCAATAAGAATATACAGTCATGGATGAAATTAGCATCCTTTACCCTTAATTAAATGAAAAATATACAGAAAGAAAAAGAAGAAAA
>JAYMFT010132164.1:0-13009 GCA_038088735.1 Panulirus argus | reverse complement strand
TCAGTCTCTAGCTGTCATGTGTAATGCACTGAAACCACAGCTCCCTTTCCACATCCAGGCCCCACAGACCTTTATTTATTTATTTATTATACTTGATCGCTGTTTCCCGCGTCAGTGAGGTAGCGCAGATAATAATATTAATATTAATGATAATATTTAATATTATTATTTTCATACTTGTTCACTGTTTTCTGCATAGTGAGGTAGCACCAGGAATAGATGAAGATTGGCCTCAATTGTTCACAGAGAGTGGATGCAGGCAAATGATACCATTCTTCATTTGTCCCTGGCACTACCTCACTTTGTAGGAAATGCAAAGTAGAAACAATAATAAAGTTAATAGTAATAATTGCACTAATAACTGCAGAGGCCTTCAATGATGATAATTGTAATAACTGCACCAAGGACTACAGAGGCCTTACCCATACTTCACTAACACTCCCAATGGCAACACTTTATCATCTCAGTGACTTCAGCAGGATATTACTATTGTATGACAACAGATCAATACCTCACTTGCTTCACTAGAGTTTGGTTGGAGTAATGCATTAACCAAAGTATATCAATACTGGTCACTCATTATCATACTTAGTGCACGAATAATAATATTAAGTAATAGCACCTAAATGAGATAACCACTGTCATTATCACTGGAATATTGAAATAAAATCAGTGTGCCCTTTGCATTCTGGAGTTCACATAGAATGCTTCATGTCATTTAGAAATCTAGTAGCTATGGGCCACATGCACAGTGATAGTGCATGAAGTCTTGGAATTAACCTTATGACCCGAAAAAGTTGGTAAACATTTACTAGTCAGTTTGTTTAGCTTGACATTGATGGTCTTATTAACTCTGGCAGCTAATAGACCTAAAGCCCAAGACAGCCATCCAAACATCCATGTGTATCCTCAGTAATGATGTCGTAAAATTACTAACATGCAAAGAAACTTGGTTTATATTACCAAGAGTGACCAGTCTTTGAAAATATTTGTGTTTAAAGACATAATGTTACGTAATATAACATTTTAAAAATGTTTTCTTTTTGTATGTTTACCATGTTTTCTGTTTCAGGGGAGATGGACATTTCTTATCTATTTGTTAAGGATAAACCAATTAAGTGGTCTTTTGAGAAGTTCACCTGGTATTTCTCACTCAAGTATGGTCTAGGAGCCTTGACACTGCTGGGGATTCTTCCATTTTGCTCAAAAGTACCAGATATGATCCTTGCTTTGATTGGCCTGGTGAGCAAAGTTGGAGGTCTGACACTTCTCAGCGTTGCTTCAGAGGATACTGCAGTATTCATCAGTAAGTTCATAGGTTGAGAGGTATCTTACAGTAAACCCTCTTATTGATGAAATATAGGGAAGTTGATGGGTAAAATCATGAAAGAAACTTGCAGTAATATTTCTTAACATGTTCTTACCAAAATACATAGTTTTTGATGGAGACTAAGAGGCTGGTGTTTAATATATTATATTACAACATAAAAGCCACTTAACCTAACCTATCCCTACAGTGTAGAACCCATGATTAATGTAGGGAGGGCTTGAAGCAAGGGAGAATGTAAATAAGATGATTACTCAAGAAGCATTTGTATTGTCTTATGTCCCAATTAAAAAAAATGTGATTTACAAAAACATGTATGTCATATTTGTTACTGCTTAATACATAGATATTATGAATTTAACTTTTCATCACTTAGCATTCATGAGTTATTGCTTATGCATAAGAATCAGTTTTCATAGTTAACATGAAAATTTATGCACTTACATGCCCCAAAATCCAATCAATTTGTTACCTCAACACAGGGTACTTATGAGAGGATGACTTTTCCCTTGCACAGTAACCTTAAGCAGGCAGAGTCCAATGACACCCATATTTACATGTATTTTACATATATATATATATATATATATATATATATATATATTATATATATATACTTCAGAATTGTATAGAGAATGGTAGTCCCTGAAACAAGCATTAATCATGATCAAGGCGACACTTAGCAGCCAAACATAAGTCAAAATATCTGGGAACATTAGTGATCATGTGATGACCTCAAGAGCTTGCTCTGTAATTCTTCATTTGGAGACTTGTTACTTAAAAATAAAAAACCTATTAAATCATAGGTGACAGAGCTGAACACTTAGATGTAGCTTTCACAAAATTTTTATATGAGAATTCCAGCAAAGCTGCTCATTTTGGAAGATAACATGACTGTAATTGGGTGATGCTGTATTAGCCTTTACATATATCCAATTTCACAAGATTGATTCAGAATCAGAATGCCATCTTTGTGGCAGTGAAGAGCATTATGCATGTAAAAATGAAATATCTGTTCCAGTGCTGTGTCTGTATTTATTTAAAAATTAAAGGGAACATACTGAATATTTTATTGTTAATTTTGAATTGTGAGACATTGTATTAGATGATTTATAAACTAATGATAGCCTGATATATGGAAATTTACTGCAAAAAAAAAAAAAATAGAATTATAGTGACATCTTTGTGAGCTGCAGGTCAAGGTTGGGAGGACTATGCTGTCCCATAATCCTTTCTTTACTTCTGTACTTATACTTCTACCCTTCATTATTCTATCAAGGAACTAAAATTACTCTTCTACCCTGTACTGCTCTTTCCCTTATCTCTACCTCTACATCACAAAGCTTACCAAAAATAGCTCCCAAATGCTTAAATTCTGTCAGTTCCTCCAGTCTTTCTTCCCCCCCATATCTTTAACACGTTTAGGACACTCTCTTCTCTCACTCTGTATGCTTTGCAAAGTCTATACTTTCACTCTTGTTTCCTTTCAGACACCATTACTTTACTTTTATATGCATTTACCTTCAATTGCCACTGCTTACACACATCATAAAACACAATTATAACCTTCTGCAACCCTTCTTCACTCACAGCAAACAACACAGTATACTCCGCAAACAGACATGTCACAAGCCACTATACCTCACCAACACACTCCATCTCTACACCCCTTTTCTCTAGTTTTGCATTCATCTCTCTTATCACTCCATTCACAAATATGTTGAAAGCCACAGTGACATCACACAGCCCTGCCTCTCACCAACATGTATACGAAAGCTTTCACTCAACTTTCCTTCCACTCTTACACATGTATATGCTTCTCTGTATAAAGCTATTACACCATCCAACAGATGTCCCCCTACCTAATATATCCATAACACATCCCAAAAAGCATTTCACTGGACTTTGTCATATGCTTTCTCTAGATCTATAAAAACTGCATACAGCTTTTTCCATTTTGTGAGATACTTTTCCACATAGTTATTACTACAAAAAATCTGATCAACATATCCCCTATTTTCCAAAAAAACCATGCTGCTCACCTGTTCTGCATTCAGTCACTTCCATCATTCTGTCAATCAGCATTCTTGTATACACTTCTCCTAGTATACTTATCAGATTTATTCCCATATAATTGCTACTTACAGCCTTAGCACCTTTTCCTTTGAATAAAGTAACAATGTTAGCTTTCACCCAATCCTCAGGCACAGCCATCTGCCACTTCTTACACTCACAACTCTAGCATCGAGCACAACCTTTCTCAGCCTTTCCTCTACTACCACATAATAAATCAGACAGACCCTTTTGTTGTCCTCTTCCATCATTTCTGATCAATGTAGAAAAATAAAGAAACAGTAAGAATTATGATCTTAATTCTTATATAGCAGTTGAATAATGATATTTATGAGTTGGCAGTGAACATCAGTAATGTTAGCAAAATTTTGCCAGCTACAAATGTTTTTACTGCTGTGTTTACTAGATATATTTCTCTTTTTCATATATATTATTTAAGGATATAATGCATCCGTACCCCACTTTACAAGAGGGTTCCATTCCTGGGGTAAGTTTTGTGTAGTGATTTTTCAAATATCAAAGCAGATTTTCTCATAATCCCCTTTATGATTCTGTTTTCAATGCAGTGTAATCTAGCAGCAACAGCAGTTCAGAATGTATGCCAGTTGTATGTTTTTTGCAAACAAGTTGTCAAGTGGTATGTGTCCTGTACACTTGAGTACAGTAACAGTTTTTTAAGATTTATCCTCTTACTTGGACTATTATATATGCAAATACCCTGCAAAATGTCTCTGACAGATCCAAGGGATAAAGACAGTGGTATGAGTAAATGTTTTCAGCTTGCATATAAGCCGAAAATTATGATTTTTAAGTAACTTGATAACATGAGAGACGTAACAACATTATATTGCATTACAACACACATTCATCCATCATATATGATATAAGAAAGCAGAAAGAAGAGCTAGTGAAAAACAGAAAGAAGCTATGTACTCTTAGGCTATACTATTTAGATCAGAGTGGTTTAAGCTAAAGCTGTCTGAGGGTTTGCTCATCTCACAACCTTTGTTGACTCCCAGATAATTAAATGTCATAAAGTTTCTGAAGTGTGTGTTGTGAAAGAAGAAACTGAATTACAAAAATGTAAAATACAAGGACTAAAAGCGCCTTGAGTTTATGCAGTGCAGTTGAAGTATTCTATTAAATAACATGAATACAAAACGTTTCTTAAGTGTTAGGAGTAATATACTTTAGTCAGTTACATCATGGATACTGTACAGTATTTAGTCACCCTGAAACTGGTAGATGAACTCCAACATGCCTGATTGGTGATATAACTCTGCATGGTTATCTCAACAAATGTTTCCTACCTCATGATATAAAAATCTTGCGCTCTACTTATAACAGATATTGAAAAATCTTGTACTGTATTTATAATGGATATCTTTTACCTTTTTGCATTACTAATATTTGTCAACAATAATATATATGTAGGACACAAAGATACGACCAAAATTACTTTTATTTTTAGATCTACTAATATATTTATATGCTCTTGTGAATGGCAACTATGTGATGGTTAACAGATAAAGGAATGTTTACAAATACATGTTATTTAAACTGAGTGGTTAAGTGATTATTGAGAATTAATACTTCTGTGGATTAGTAAGTGTGCATGAACATGTGTGTCAGCTAACCAAACATATACTTAGCATTGAACTGAGAAACAAGAACAGATCAGAGGTGGGAGACAGTTGGTCATCACAACAGTCAGTCACATGACTATTGGTCATGTGACACAAAGCTAAAAGTATGCTTGCTAGTGTCTATTGTTCATTTTTCACTCACTTGACTACCAATCGCTTAATAAGGCTTGTTGACTGTTTTAAGTATCATAGTTGTTGTACAGGATGAGAATGAGAGAAAAGGAAAGGTTTTAGTGTATGGTGTTGCAACACCAGGAGCAGCATAGTACTACTATGCTGCTCCTGGTGTTGCAGGCTGCTCAAGTACCACATCCCTGGGGTAACACAAGCCTGGTTCTCTGCTGAAGATTCAAAAATACTCAGATTACCCAACAGTTTGAAACATAACCCCCAGTTTACTATGTAAAATAGGCTTGATAAATACATATTTGATTTGCAATCTGTTTTCTAGGAATGTATCCCCCACAATACATTCTTTATTTAATGCTGTTGTACATTTTTTCTGTCTTTAGTAATTTCTGGTTGCAGTTAGAGCATACTTCTCATTCATTATGTGTATAAAAAGCTCGTTATAACAGAAAGACTGATTTTCTAGCATGACCAAGGTTCCAAAGATGCCAGATTAACTGTAGTTACCTGTATCTTGGAAAGGAAGCCAAACTATGTAAGTCTCTGAAAATAGTCTTAAGCTTTTAAATACCTTTTTTTTTTTGCTAAAAAAGCAGAGAATAAAGGTTAGGTTGTAGGGCTTTAACGATTCCACAAAACCAGTTAGTAGGAGAGCTAGCTGTAGATTGATCAGGTTGTACAAGAGGAGGAAAGGCTAAATTGTACAAGTTACAGGAGACACTTTTCGATACATAAGATTCATTGATATATCTAATCTTATATTTGATGAGAGCACAGATATGATACTACTTGTAGAATCTAAGAATGCATGTGTAATTTCAGTTGATGTTATAGTTAACATGTTTTTCCAGGTTCAGCACTATCCATGTTAAGTACTTGGCCTCTTCCAACCCTGAGATCTGCAATGTCAAAGTTGGTGGAACCTAATGAACAAGGTGGGTATGTATGTAAATATACTGAAGCGAACTAGGATTTGAATACACATTTTTTTTTAACAACTTTTCACTGTTTCTTGCTTTAGCTAGTTGGCACCAAGAACAGATGAACAATGGCAACATTTGCTCACGTTCACTCTTGCTGTCATGTATAATGCACTGAAGCCAGTACATTTTACCTTGGTAGCTTGGTTGCACATAGAGATGTAACTCTTCAAACTTACCTTTATATTTTCCATATTTTGATTGGTAGTAGCTACTTCAGAGGGAGCTAATCCCAAAGCTTTAAGATGTTGCTGAGTTTTTCACCAGTTTTCATGTACCTTTTCACCTTTAACTTAGCATCTAAAATTATTGTGTGGGCTTTCTTACTATTTGTAGTAGTACTGTGGTCCATTGGATTTGCTGGCTTCTTTCCAGACATCTATAAAGAAATGTACATGCTATAAACTACTTAAAAACTTGAAAAAAGTGTTGGAAAATTCAATCCACAGTTTAGTGGCAGACTTGAACAATAGGGTTTGGCTTCTAAACAGGTGGTGATGCTACAAGTGATGGGAAATGGAAAGGAACAGTATAAAATACTTGCATGAACAAACAACATGACATGCATTTACTAAATGTATATTGAAATTTTTACTGCCAAAAGAATATAGTTTGGAATTTAACAAATGTGATTATGAAACAAGTGATATGTACAAAAAAGGAACTAATTTGTGGAAAACTTAGCAGTAAATCATTGTGATATGAACTTTTTTTTTATTTAATTATATCTGCACCTATCAATTTGTCCATCTGCCATCATTACATCCACTTTCAGTTTCATGAGGTGTATCATGTACTTGCAGCCTGTGAAATCAGTCTTGCACATCCTCAACCCATGCCTGTTGTGTTAATGTGAAACATTCCACACTTTTAAAAGTGCTTTTTGCTTTTTCATTTTGTATTTAAAGTTGACTAGTCAAGTGCAAATGACCGCATTCATACCACCTTCATAAACAAAATATTTCAAACGCATGTGATCCCTAATCATCCCTCTGGTACCATGAAAATATTCTATTCTCTGATTAGCTCTTTCTTTGCATCTGCCCATCTCTCCTCATATCTTTAACTGTATTACTGCTGTACACATCTTTTTGTCTAAAATATCATCTGCCTTACGTTCTCCATGGCCAACCATTCTAAAAGACTTTTATCTGCGGGCCTTTCTAATGATTTTATCAAACCACATGTCCTGCCCTTATTGTCTGTAATGTATATAGTCAATTTTACTCCCTTTTTTTTATGTAGCAGAACAACTACTGACTTTCTCTAGTCATTAGGCGCATGACCACTTTGCCTTGCTTCCATAACCAGCTTCCAGACTCACTGCACAGTAGTTTCAGCCTCACTCTTCACTATCTCACTTATCAATCTGTGAATTTCCATTCTTTTAGAGCTTTAGTATTCATAAAACTTTCTTTTCCTCCTACACCAACTTTCTTAATGCACTAACTGCAACTAGGCTGTATATGCCTCATTTTTCTATTTCTGTTCACTACAGCTGGGGACTTTGTAATCAGAATTCTTGAATTGGCCACTTCTGCCTTAAGGCAAGATATATAGCCATTGATGTCTGTAATCGCATACCATGCATTGTCACCATATGTAATAGCTTAAATTTTTTCCATACATTAATCAGTCTGTGTGATGTCGAGGAGGTGGTGACTACCATTACGTGCTCACCAGGCCCGTACAAGATCTGTGCCCTCATGTAACAGTTTGTGAAGCTGTGACACTCTTACAAGATGAGAGATACTAAAAATGAAATTACTTTGAAACATACTTACAACATGATAGGAAATACTATGTAATTATATTTGTTTGTGACAAAAAACTATCACAAATACTTCACATCTTACTGAGTATGCCTGTCAGTACTCCTGGCATATCTCCTACACCTGGCAACTGAGCTGCATAAGTTAAAGGATGCAAAACATGCATACACAATGTTTCACCGGGTTGAGTTTTATATTAGGATATTGTGTCCTCATTAATCATAGTAGTAAAGTTAAGGAGTCTTTTTACAAAATATATATGAATATCCCACACTATTTCCCCGGGGGGCGGGGTGGCATCAGGAGTGGATGGGGGCGAGCAAGCCTAAATATGTACATGTGTGTATGTGTATGTGTATATATGCATATATGCATAGGTTGATATGTATATATATATGTACGGTGCATATGTGTGCTTGTATGTATATGTGTGTGTACGCGGGGGGATGGGGCATTTTTCTTCATATGTATATTTATATATATTTATATATATATATATAAATTTTTTTTTTGGGGGGGGTGGGGGGGATAGGGGAGAAAGAACACTTTCTACGTATTCCGTGCGTGTTGTAAAAGGCGAATTATCGTTGGAGGTACGGGTTTTGGGGGGGGATGTTGGAAGTCCTACCCTCCTGTTTTTAGAAAAGAGGGAACAGAGTAATGGGCTAAGTGAGGATTTTCCTTTTAAGGCACAGTTCTCTGTTCTTATCGCTACCTCGCCAATACTGGAAACGGCGAACATGTGTGAAAAAAATTATATATATATATATTCGTTTATATATAAGGATTCAGCACTCATGATATTTTTTCTTTTAACATTTTGACATGATCGAGATTATATACAACGCAGGGTGACATTGCCTCCAGCCTCATTGGGAGAGTATGACCATATATTTGACCCACTCCTCCAGTACCGGGTCCCTCATAGTGACGATATGTCTTCTTATATCTTCTGAAGCGCAGACAATATAGAGGCTCACCCCCACACCGTCTGACGACGACAATACGGGGCCTCATTTCTCGGAGAAACACGTGAGATATGCACCCTTACGTGTGACAGGACGATAATAATATGCGTTGGGATCTACCTGACTTATGGGTTTCTCTGTTGGAGCATAAAGACAAGTAGTACAGACACACACGCTTGGAGATCACCGAATATTGCGGAGGTTTCGGAGCTTGAAATTGAAATTGTCTCAAGTCACATTTCAGATACTTCTGTTTACCGGCCGAAAAAGTTATATCTAACGAAAACAGAAAAGAATATCTCACCCGTAGCATAAATATGCATAGATCTTGCCTCACATCAGGCGCCAAGAAGGACGCGACCCTTGCGGTGGCTCTGCATAATGAGGATAGGGTTTCCGGCAATAGGAGGAAGGCAAGACAGGAGCAAGACAGCGCCTGTCTAAAGTGGTATGATGATCGCTGTTGCTATTTTTGCCAGTGGCACTTTGGTTGTCTTGCTCTATTGCATAAACACACATCGCCCTAAATGCACTTGGAAATATAAAATCTATTCCACAGCAGACATACTAGTTAGAGACTATCATTGTATAACTGGCAAAGGCAAGCTGTTTCAAAGTAGTCGGCAGCAGAAAATGTTATGATAAAAGGCCTCAAATGTCATTTGTCTAAACTCTAAAATGTCAAAAGTATGTCACCATTGTACCAAGCTAATAACAGGAAATGAAAGAATCCTTATTGCAACCACTTACAAACTGATTATGTTCCTCTGATTTATTGCAATATATAACTTATTGATGAGCTGGGATATCTAATGTGAGAGCCAACATAAAATCTATAACAGTTTCAGGTAAAAAGTTTCTCTGAGTTAACGCATCCTATTTGCACTTTCTTTTCCTCTTTTCAAGACAAAATAGGAGGATTATATAATGTAGCGAACCTTCATTACTTTGTAGTTAGTACCTGGATGAAATGGGGATGCCGAAAGTTTCCACACTATCTCTCATATAAATTTCCCACATGCGGCCCGTCTCGGAGGTGGTTCATTGTTTTCTACGTTACATACAAACCCACGCATCTCACGATATTGGTTCTGACATATTTCACATCAAATGGAGGCAGGTTCCTGCCGGATGCTCTCCCCTGTGCAGCTAGAATTCGCGAACGTTTCAACCTCTAGCAAAGGTATTCAACCTGCGAGTTCCGACATTCCAAAATCTTCAGTTTGAGACTGACGGGCTGGTATTCGCAGGAAGTTCATTTCAAGTTTTTCACAGAGCACTTGACTCGCCACTTAGAGATTGCGTTATATGCGAATGAAGCTCATACCTATTCCCCGAGATACGTTTCCGGTTCTGAAATGCATCCGTTCATTAAACAATTCTCTTTTGGTAAAGCTGCTGAGAACTCAACTAAATTAGGCAAAACTGTTCAAAATACGCATCCCTTCACTCTGCTTTCGTTTTAGTTGAATTATTATGATCCTTTGCGACTACGTGGTGTTTGAATTTTACTTTTCCCATTATTGCAAATTAGTTTTGGGGTCTCTTTCAGCATAGCACGTGCTGTTGGTCAATATGACAGCCGCGAAAATATATCCTATCTTAAACGCAAATATTCTGATCTTCGCATCGCTCTCGACAGAGAAGCCTGGGTTGATATAGTCAATGAAAATGTTATGAACGCAACTTGAAAAACCTTGAGAATCTTCAAAGCAGTTGAAGGAACGTACGTACGTGCTAATGCATCTTAAACGGACTCTTTCTAAAACGAATCCAAGTGGTGAAGCGGTGAAATGAAAAAGAGCCTGTTGTCTAAGAAAGTAGCTCAGACGAAACTCAGTGACACCAATAACAAAAAGCGTTAAAGATATGTAAATATGCGTAAAGGAAGTAAGAGAGTTTTAAGAGAAAGTAAACGTCAGTATGAAGCGGATATTGCTGAGACTAGCAAAAGGAATCCGATGGAGTTTTACATTTATATTAGAAGCAATAGAGTCATTATCCAGTCAATTGGTCAGTTGACTACGGGAAACGGTGATTTAGTTCAAGGCAACGAAGCCATAGCAAAAATCTTAAATGACTTTTTTACATCTATATTTACGGTCGAAGACACAGCCCATGTCCCAAATCTAGTTTTACTGATAAGAAAGGAGAATGCTCTTCATGAAATTGACTTAAAAGCTTGAGATGTACTATCATCAATAAACTGAATGAAAATGAATAAAACGGCTGGCCCCGATAAGTTTTGTCCGAGGAAAATGAAAGAGGCGAAAAGTGAGATAGTTAAGCCTTTAACTACCCTTTTCAGTAAGTCACTTGTAATGGGAAAACTTACAGATGAATGAAAGTTTGCCGATGTAATACCGTTATTCATTAGAGATAATAAGTCATTGCCCAGAAATTATCGTCCAAGTAGAATAACGTCTGAAGTTGGAAAACTTATGGAAGCCTTCATTCGAGATAAAATTGTAAACTATTTAGTGGATACCACTTAATAAACGATTTTCAGCATGGTTTTCTAATGAAATAGCTCATACCTGACAAATCTGCTTGATTTCTTTTATGATATAATCAGTATGTATAGCGAAAGTAAAGCATTGGATGTCGCCTATCTAGATTTTCAAAAAGCGCTCGACAAGGTCCTGCATTAGAAATTACTAGCAAAAATTTACGTCTCATGGCACTGATGGGGTTGTTCTTTGGTGTATTGGAGATTGGGTGACTGGCCGTAAACAAAGTGTTCTGATTAACAGTCAAGCCTCAAAGTGGTTAAACGTATCAAAAAGGGTGCCCAAGGATCTGTCTTATGACAGGTTCTCTTTCTCATATATATTAATGATACTGATAATGGACTGTAGGATAGCAATATCATCTGATGACACAAAGCTGAGAAATAAATCTACAGATGAACTTGAACGTCTTTAGCTTCAAACTGAGATAGCCAAATTGATATATTAGGCTTATAGCTGGCCAATAAGTTTTAATATCGATGAGTACAATGTTTCATATATCGATAGCAAAAACGAAAAGGTAAGCTACAGTATAAATTCTGTTGAACTGCAAAAGGTACTTGAGAAAAAAAGACATGGGCATAGTAATTTTTGATGACCTAAAACCAAGTAAGCAGTGCACCGAAGCAGTGAAGAGAGCAAGCAAAATTCTTGATTTTATGGGTAGGACCTTCGAATTTAAGACCAGAGCATATCCATACTCGTTGTAGTTCATTGGTTCGTCTCCATCTTGAATATTGTGTTCAGTTTTGGTTATTCAGCTTGAGAAACAAATCTTTCGAGAGCAGATTAAACTACCTGAATAAATTTTGCTTATAAATTATCAAGGGCTTTCATAATCTTGATCTGTCAAGTTACTTTAGGACTTGAACCGTCTGTTTTCATTCGTAGTAATGGATAGGAAATTACAGGCAAACGTCTTACCTCGAATGAGGCCAAGTAATTCTTCTTCAACAGGATTGTTCATATATGGACCAATTTGCTAATTAGATTGGTTGAAAACAGTACTGTAGATACGTTAAGAATTGACTTGAAAATATTTCACTTCATGTCCATGACTTACATCATTTACGCCTCCTTACCACGTTGTCAATTTGCAGGTTATTCCCTTTGAATTATCTGTATACTTCTAACATTTGCCTCATTAATCAGTGAGTTTCTAATATCTTCCACTGTCACAAACAACCTCGAAGGGACGCAGTGGTCTGTTGCTGATTGAATTCCTCTGCATTCCTTAGTATTGTGCATATTAGATGGGTGTGGGAATTTAAAAGAACTAAATGAAAAGATTAAATGTAGTCCGGAATTATAAGAAAGAAAAACTTTAAGCATTATGAAAACGACCTCCGTCCATGTTTGCCACATGTGTTCCATACTTCATTCATCATATGCAGTCTCACTGTCCAGTTTCTATTTGTTCGTTTTACATTCCCAGCTCGACTTATGAGTACTTCTTGTACACGTGAGTTGGAACTGTTACTCACAGTAGCAGGTTTCAGTATTCAGTTAGTATTATGGGGTATTCCCCCGTCTGTCTGTCTGTCTGTCTGTCTGTCTGTCTGTCTGTCTCTCTCTCTCTCTCTCTCTCTCTCTCTCTCTCTCTC
>JAYMFT010132153.1:0-13009 GCA_038088735.1 Panulirus argus | reverse complement strand
TATGTATATATGATATATATATACATATATATATATATATATATATATATATATATATATATCTTTCTCTAAGCTTCTTTGCCATTCTGGTTTATATTAAAAGGAGAGCTGTTCTCTAATCACTCTAAATTGCTCCTGTTGGTTGCAAATCAAAAGACGAAATAAATTTCACGTAAATTTAGTGAATAATGTCAACAAATCAGATTGTATCCTTCAGTTTCTTTTTTTAAAGAAAAGGCTTAAGTCCGCAATAAAGTGTAAAACTCCCGGCAGTGTATTCTAGTCTTCCAAAACGTCTGCTATGAAAAAAAGGAATTAACGAATAAAATGATCGCTAGAAATATAAAAGTTAATGTTGTGGGTTATTTCCGCCCTACTCAGCGTTGTGTATATTCTCCAAGTGTGGGACTGCTGTGCTAGGCCTCCGCACACACTTATCTCTAGCTCACCTGATGGCATCGCGAGAACTCCTCAACATTTTCGGGAAGGAGGCGCTTACAGAGTGGTGTAATATTTTTTCCTCTCGTTTCTGATTTTCATCTTTTACTATTCTCTGGGTATATCATTGTTTCTCTCAAAAACGCTAGACTAGATCAGTGAGTCCTCCGGCAAGTCCAGAGAAGCGAGTCACTGCTGATAAAACCCGAACCTATCCTAACCTGGACATTTCTACCTATGTGTGTGTGATTACTCTTTGTGCGTTACGTGTGTGTGTGTGTGTGTGTGTGTGTGTGTGTGTATGTTGTGTGTGTGTGTGTGTGTGTGTGTGTGTGTGTGATATTCCTGTGTTATCACTCCTGTTCAGGACTCTGGGCTCAATATGTAGTGTTCATAGTTAACACTGTACGTTACTCCTTATTTAGGTATCTTAACACTTGTTATGTTCATACTTAACGTTGTTCATGACTTACATAGATCATGAATCACTTTGATTATCAGTTACTCTTTTCATTACTCAAGCGTTCATAGCTGTCTTCTTGACTCGCTGTGTTCATAATTCAGTATTTTCCTCTATAAGCGTTTTCATGTTTTATGTAAGAGAGTTGGTGTGTCTGAAACCCCCACTGGGTTCACGGCGTGTTCTCTCTTCTTCATGTGAATAAAGATAAGTGTATGTGACTCCTGAGGCGTCGCCATGTTATGCTCGTGTTTTTTGCTGGATTTTCTCTGTGCTCTGTATGTCGCCAGGCTTGCTACACTTCTCATCATGTCTGCTTTACGTCCAGTATTATCCCTCTCCTTCTCCCCTCCTCTGTTCTCTAGTTATCCATGTAATATTAAATTTGAGCTAAGGATCCCTTGCTCCACAGTGTCCCATGACATCGGTAATGTACGACTTTGTTAACTGGTCCAAGTTATCCCTGTGTCTAGTGTACCCTGCAGTATTACGTACACACTCTCCAAGTTTTCACATTTTTTTTTTCCATAGTGTATGTATATACATATATCTTGGCAACAGACCATGGTCTTATGTTTGTTAATACCTAGCCACCTACTAATTCCATTTTTGTTGAATGTGGTATCAGTACCAACAAACTTATTAGTCGAATTTTATTACTAATTACTAAAGCACTTCAAATCCTCAGAGTGTATGTCTCAGTATAATTTTTACTATAAATCTTATGTTATAAACAAAGCGAATTTTATGTGTTTACTCCTTAAACTCCACGATAAATCACCTCGCTTGCTATAAACATTATAATTTAAACTTTACCTTGTCAGTGTGATGTATCACATGATCTAAATAAAGTTGTTTTGTATAAAGCTTCTCCTTTTGAGTACTTTCTCCCCTTCATAGTAGAGCCAGACCACACCTTGCCCTCCCGAACTGCCTATCTTGCCCCAGACTGCCTTGCTGTAACAGACCTAGACGCTAGACCCTACTAGATGTGTGAGGACCAGGGCAGGTCTCAAAGTAGTGAACGTAGTAGTTACTGGTCCAGGGTGGTGTAACCCAGAACATGTTTTCTCCCTGTTGGTTCAAAGCTGCTGATCCTGCCTTCTTCTCCGAGGTACAGATCCTATTCGTAGGCTTTTGGTTGTAGCCGCTTACGATCCTTACTGATTTTGCCGATGGTCCCAAAGGGTCTGGTTCTTTCTGTTAACCCAGGGGTAAGTACTGTCTGCCGTCCCAGAGTGTTTGCTAGTGCAAGACTGATCCTCTCAGCTGATTCGGAGAAAGTACTGCTGGCTCGTCCAGGGAGAATGATGCCCGCTGGTCCAAGGGGCCTCACCCTCAGGACCAGGGAGGGCATTCTTGGCTGGTTTAGGGTTAGACTTGCCTCCAGCGATATGATGGGTCTACTTGCTGGCTGAGGGTTGATCGTACCCTGAAGGTTAAGATGGATTCTTGCTGTCCAACCAAGGCGTATCCCATCCTTAGGGACATCCTGAGCCGCGTAGTAGGACATATCCCGAGCAGCATATTAGATACATACATTGAAAAACATATTTGAGACAGATGGGTTCTATCTGCAAGTCTAACATGAGTTCTGCTTGCTTGTTCTGGCCTCAGGGCCACGCCGGGTCCTCCCTACTTGCCCAGAATAGGTCTTACCTTCAGAATCAAAATGGGTCCATCCCCGCTGGTCTAAAGCCTCTCTTGACTTCTGGTCAGGGTAAATCTTGCTCACAGGGCAAGGATGGTTCCAGCCCAATGGTCCAGGGCTGTCACACCCCGGGTACATATGCCCTGCATGCTAGTCCAGGGTTGTCCAAGATAGTTACCGTCTGCTGGTCCAGGGCAGGACCTGTCTGCTGGTCCAGGGTGGTTCCAGACAGCTAGTCCGTCGTGGGGTCCTGTCTACTGGTTCAAAGTGGCTCCTTCCAGCTGATCAGGGATAGGATTTGCTTACTTGTCAATGATGGGTCCCGGTCACTTCTCCAACGCTGGTTCTCCTTGCTTTTCCAAGATGGGTTCTGTCTACTGGCTTATTACAAATCCTGTCTGACTGTTGATTCAGGGTGAACCTTGCTACGTGATGAGTCCCACTTGCTGATCGAAGGTGTAACTTCCCTGCTTGTCAAAGACGAATGCTGCTTGTTGATGCAGGAAAAGTCTGCTTCTTGCTCTAGGGCTGGTTCTAGATTCAGGCCTATGGGGCGTGCCTGTCCAGGTTTAGGGAGGGCTTCTGTCTGAAGACCCTTGCATCTGCTGGCTGCAGCTAACGAAGAAGCACTGTTTCTTGATCCAGCCTGTTTGTTGGTACAAAATCAGTCCTAAGATGTCCAGGGTGGTGGTATTTGCCCGTTGGTTCCATGTGGGTCATGTCTTTTGCTTCTCTTTTCGGAGATGGTCTTGTCTGTTCGTTTCTTGCAGCCTGTTAGACCAAGACAGATCTTGCTTGTCGGTTGAGGGTGTGTCCTACCTGCTGGTCCAGAACGGGTCTCGCCTGCTGTCCAAAGATGGTTCCTGCCTTATAATGAAAAGCGGTTCTTTCCTACAGAAGGCATTCTGCCCTCAGAAACATAACATATCCCTGCTGGTCCAGGATAGGTCTTGCCTTCAATCCCAGAGGGGCATCTGCCAAAGGATCCCATTTGAATTTCTCCCGTCGGCCTAGGATGGGTCCTACCTGTTGTTCTGTAGGGGAAGGGGGATCTGCCTGCTGATCTAGGGTGAAGCCCTGCTTGCTGATACAAGGCGGGCTGTGCCTGCTACTGCAGGGTGGGTCCTACTCACTGATCCAGCGCGCGCCTGCTTGGGGGTTCCTCTCTGCTTTTGCCAATTGGGTATTGGCTGTTGATTCAGGGTGGGTCCTGCCTTCTGATCCAGGATGGATTCTACTGCTGATCCAGGATGGGTCCTACCTGCTGATCCAGAGTGGGTCCTACCTGCTGATTCAAGGTAAATCCTACTTGCTGATCGAGGGAGAATCCTTCATACTGATCTAGGATGGGTCTTGTCTGATGTGGGAACTACCAGTTGATGTCAAATGAGTCTATGTAGGTCCAAGGCAGGTCCTGCCTGCTAGTCGAGGGTAGTGCCTGATTGTGCCAGATCATGATTCAGCCAGTCGGAGGCGGTTAGCGCCTGTTATCCAGGATAGTTAGCTGTCCAGGTCCAAGATGGTTAGTTTTTACTATCCTGGATAGTGGGCCCAGTCCAAGGGGGATAGTGTATACTATCCTGGATAGTTGTCCAGGTCTGTTGTTCATTGAAGGAGGTACAGGCTGACTGTCCTCCATCTAGCTGAGCGTCCCATTCTGATACGACTATCCTTTCTTGCCAGCAGACTGGCCCATCTGACGGATGTACGCGTCCCATCTGACATAACGAAGTGCTCACCCTTGCCCGATATATTGATTGACTGTTCTGAACTGTTTCATTTTTTTTTCCTTAACATATAAAGAAATTATTGTGATTTTCAGTTTGTCCCATTCATATTTGAGCTTAAAACTTGATGTAAGTCAATAAGATTATGAAAGATTAAGTGAAATTATGTTCTTGTGACCAAACAAGAAAAGAACACCATCCATATATTCTTAAGGTTATTTGCTTAGATAGATATACTGAACAGCATATTAGGGATATATATCATGAGCTGCATATTAGGGACAGATGTCCCGAACATCATATTAAGGCACATATTCTAAATAGAATATTAGAAAATATTGTGCACACCATATGAGAGACAGATATCCTGAACAGCTTAACAGGAACGGATGTCCATAGCAGCGTATTCGGGACAGATATCCTGAACAGCATATTAGAGCTAGACATCCTGTGTAGCATATCTATCTAACATTATTCCAAGGGTAAGTAAGCCGGAGTATGAGAAAAGGGACTACCAATTCCGTACTAGATTTGCACTTACAAGACTCGTCATTTACAGCAAACATTTTATCACAGGTACATGACCTTACTCGTACACAACACACTGGTTTACTATCATCGAACACATGAGGTCTTTCTTCAGTAAAGCACTTCACACATACTATATAATTTCTTTTATAGTAACATGTATTAAAGAAAGAATTCATCATACTACAAGCATTCCACAACTAAGCAGGTTTGCGAGTTGTTCAGTGTTCTAAACAGTCTTAACTACTGACTACATTCAAAGCAAATATATATCCAGCAGCAGACAGCAGATACAAAGTTAACCATTCCGACTTTTCAGATGTAGGAAAACCAATTATTCTCTGAGGACAATCTCCACTGAGACCTGAGACGCCATTACTTATGAACTGGGTTCCTTCCCTTCCTTATATTTACTCTGTTCATGTGTTTGTTTGTTGTTGTTCGTAAGATAAGGAATCGAAAAGCGACGAAATGTTTTTACGAGCATTGTGTCCCCCTTACACACAAACACAAATATAATATAATATAAATATATATATATATATATATATATATATATAAGATTTTACCTGGTCAGGCTGTTCGTTTCACGTGTTGCAGCTGGTGTCACCTTCAAAGCACCATCTCCCCCTTTCACCTACTGCTTCTTAACACCTTCATAAACACACACTGCCGGTCACACCTAAAAGCAACACGACATTCAAGGTGCATTGATACACACACACTTCCTCCTTGGATAGAAAAAAAAAAAGAAACCTGGAGTCTGACATTATTTAAAACTTATGAATGTTTGGGTACAAGACAGCGATGGGGCCAGAGGGACGAGGTACCGAGTCGAGAAAGGATTTCTATTCTTACCCCCACTTTGCTTCTCCATCGCGTGACTGCAAGTTTTCTAATGTTTATTCTTGACAACGAGAAAAGCCAGCGTGATGGTAAGAGTAGTGAGAAAAAGAGAGATCCTTCCAAAAAACTACGAAAGAGACCGAGTGTCGAAGGAGGAGGAGTGAAGAAACAGAGCATGAGAGAGGTCGCAGCGTCGGTATTAGTTCAGATAAATCCCTTTATTCGCCAGCTCACATGCTGTGCTTGGGTACTAAGTCATTACAGGCACTTGATAAACTTAATACTGTAGACTTATATACGTACATATTAGTGAATATGGGTCAAGTTATAAAAGTTGACACGAGGGACCAGCCCCGAGTTTGATGTACAAACACAGTACAACTTGGGTCAGCGCCCACGTTGTGTGGATCACACAGGCCTCCCGTACATGACCTGCATCCATCCTCCTGTGAGACAACAACACTGACCTTATTGCCTGACGTCTGGTTCGTGGTTAATGAAATACGGGAGAAGAAAGAAACAGAGAGAGAGAGAGTGTGTGTGTGTGTGTTTCAGCGCGGAGGAAACGGGCGCAAAGTGAAGATTGTCAGTATATATGTGTACATACGGACACATAAAAAGCTACTAAACAGGCCACGTCTTCTGTTCCCTTCAGCTGTCATACAGAAATGTCTTCTGTTACCCTAAACAAAAATCTCGGACATAACCTCAGTTATTTGCTCGTTTATCTTCGGAATGCTGGGAGCAGCGGTGATCCGGGGATTTACCTCACCCAAGTCTGCCATGACGGGTGAATCCCTCGGGTATCAGTACATTGCCAAGGTGGTGGTGGTTGGATGGTGAAGCCGGTAATGACAGGAGAGCAGTCACGGTTGTAGTGATGGTAAAAAAAGGTAAGAGATAGTGGTGATATTTGTGTTTGAGGTGGTGATGGTGATGATAATGGGAGAACAGTGATAATATTGGTGGTGGTGAGGGAGTAGTCATGAGATGACGGAGGTGATGGTAGTGGTGATAGCAGTGGTATCGGTGGCAGAGTAGTCGTAGGACAAATGTAGTGGGTTGTGGTGGGAAGGTAGTAGTGGCGGGAGAGTGGTGGGAACGCCATCTATTGACTTGATGGATAATTACCCGAATATTTGTGTTTAAGGGTTGCTGCCATTTAGTCTTTTTTTCTATAGCGTTTGGTCAGGGCACTCTGGTCCTGACTCTCGCTTGTGATGCGTTGATATATTGCCGCCTCCTCCGTGTTCATCGGAGATTTTACCATTAACTCGTTCGTGGACAAAGTTCTTACCATTTACTCACCTGTGATGGACAGTTCTAGTGATTTTCCCGCCCTTGATGACAGAATTCTTGCCATCTCCTCGTCAATGATCGACAGAGTTCTCACCATCTCTCCCTGTGAGGGACAGTTCTTGCCACCTCGCCCCGTGATGGACAAGAGCTCTTATCGCCATCTCGTAAGCACAGTCCTTTTTAGTAAGCAACTGCTGTCATTGTCAGAGGTGTACGATGTAATAAATTCTGCTCCATTCTTACTATCAAGTGGAATGTTATGCTTCGCTTTGCCTTGTTGGGTTTAACGGCCAACTACCTATGAGTAAGGTCATTAGGCCTGCAACCCTGTTTGATCTTTGACTCTATATAAAGTACCAATGTACACCCTCTCTTATCCTATAGGGGGAAAAAATACACACACACACACAATATATATATATATATATATATATATATATATATATATATATATATGCTGACACACCAATGGAGAAATTGAAAATTAACTACAGTTGGTACTTTCGTTTATTAGATATCTTCAGACAGAGAAAGAGGATTGAGTACAGGTAGGAGAAGCTTTTATACCCAGCAAATCAGAGGTCACGCCCCTAAAGCAATCATCATGACGAAATCACCCCTGTCCCGATTTGACCTGACAAGTTGGGCGAGGTGAGGTCACTCCCACTAATCCGTCTTGACACATTGACAAGACGATCGAGTACCACGCGTTCCAGTAGAGATGTCACCAGGAAACGCCGTCTCTCCTTTGCTTGGTATACTTATTGGAGACGAGAGGAAACACTGCAGGACTTTCAAGGGCCAGGGTCCAGATTCAGGAAAGTGTTGGAGGGGCACGTGGAGTCCATATCTGCAGAAACTTCACTTCACCGTGAATGTGTTATCGTATCAAATATCCCTTTTTTATGGTTAGTTATCTGTGTTTGTAGACAGTTAGAGAGCCTGATTCAAAATGGCTGTATCTTTTAAAGTACTGGTCTAATCGGATTACTATTAAAATTTCATAAAGAAATATTAAAGAAATAGAAAATGATGCGGTAAATCGAATAGGCTTGGTCTGAAAGAGATCCTATGGTTAGTTTCCATTTTCGTTTTTGAGAAATTTGGAGAATTGGGCGGGTTGCACCAGGCCGGGAAGACTAGGTGTCCGTTGTGAGAGACAGGTGTGCGTTGGAGTAGCTGCTCGTGTCTAGACATCATTTCTTCCTCTTCAACTCTCATAGAAGATGGGATAAAAGAAAAAGTGTAATTTTGAACACACTGACGAGCCTTCGTATCTTGTTTTTTACGTGTTTGTGTGTTCCATTATGTGTGTGTGTGTGTGTGTGTGTGTGTGTGTGTGTGTGTGTGTCTTTGTGTGTGTGGTTGTGTATGTGTGTGTGTGTATGAGTGTGTGTGTGTATGTGTGCGTGTGTTTATCTGTCTATATGTATGTCTTTCTGTCTGACTGTCTGTCTGTGTTTGTGTGTCTGTGTGTGAGTGAGTGTGTGTGCATCCGTGTATGTGCATGTGTGTGAGTATGTCAGATTATGTATATTAGTACGTTAAACCCTCGCTTTCAGAAGAAGGAGGTCTTCCATAATACCATTAACTCCTCTACATGCATTCGAAAATTTTAATTCTCGACATTCTGGGATAACGCAGTAGATTCAGGGAGATGAAAACAATCAAAAACTAAAATGACAATTATTTATTCTTAAAATATTGTCGGTCTCCTCAGAGTATTGCCTTGAAATACGGCGAGGCAAGGTGTATCTTAACTTCATTATTTCCCCTTTATCTCTTGAAGTGAATGGGATACGAACGTACAATTTCAAACACGTTGAGGAGTTTATGTGTTTTGTCTCCAAGAGCCTTCGAAGGAAAGCAAATATCGTGGTTTTTGGTAGCATATTGCATTGAAATATGGTGAGGCAGCGCGTGACGTCACTATAATTATTAGTGTATATATTGCTGCTTCTATATGTACTTTCGGTGTAAGGAGCGAGGTGGAGGACCCAAAAACTACTTGGATGGCATACAATGTGTTATCGTATCAAATATGCTATATCTATGGATATTCATTTGTGTTTGAAGATTAAGAAGGAGCCTGATTTAAGATGACTGTATCTTTTAAAGTACTGGTCTAATCGGATTAATATTAAAATTTCAGAGAAAAACCTTAACGAAAGAGAGACAGAATGATGCGGTAAATCGAATGGGCTTGGTCTGAAAGAGATCCTATGGCTAGTTTCTATTTCCATTTTTGAGAAATTTGGAGAATTGGGAGAGTTGCACCAAGGGTGTGCGTTGGGGTTGCTGCTCGTGACTAGACATTATTTCTTCTTCTTGAACTCTCATAGAAAATGGGATGAAAAAAAAGTGTAATTTTGAACACACTGACGTGCCTACGTATCTTGTTTTTTACGTGTGTTTGTGTTCCAGTGTTTTTGTGTGTGTGTGTGTGTGTGTGTGTGTGTGTGTGTGTGTGTGTGTGTGTGTGTTGGTGTGTGTGTATGTGTGTATGTGTATGTGTGTATGAGTGTGTGTGTGTGTGTGTATGTGTGCATGTGTTTATCTGTCTATATGTGTGTCTGTGTGTATGACTGTCCGCCATACTTTTATGGCATGGAATGTGTTATCGTATCATATATCCTTTTCTCATTGTTTGTGTTTGAAGATAGTGAGAGAGCCTGATTTCAAATGGCTGTATCTTAAAGTACTTGTCTAGTCGGATTGATATTATGATTTCACAAAGAAACCTTAACAAAAAAAAAAAAAGATAAAATGATGCGGTAAATCGAATGGGCTTGGTCTGAAGGATATCCTATTTCTAGTTTCCATTTCCATTTTTGAGAAATTTGGAGAATTAGGAGGGTTGCAGCCGGGCAGGCCAGGTGTCCGTTGCGAAAGACGGGTGTACGTTGGGATAGCTGCTCGTGTCGAGACCATTTCTTCCTCTTCAACTCTCATTTGAAAATGGGATAAAAAAAAAAAGTATAATTTTGAACACACTGATGTGCCTACGTATCTTGCTTTTTACGTGTGTGTGTGTGTGTGTGTGTGTGTGCTTGTGTTTTTGTGTTTATGTGTGTGTGTGTGTGTCTGTGTGTGTATGTGTGTGAGTGTGTGTGTGTGTGTGTGTGTGTGTGTGTGTGTATGTGTGCATGTGTTTATCTGTCTATATATGTGTCTGACTGTCTAAAAATCTGTCTCTGTCTGTGTGTCTGTGTGTGAGTGAGTGTGTGTGCATCCGTGTATGTGCGTGTGTGTGAGTATGTCAGATTATGTGTAGTAGTATGTTAAACCCTCGCTTCCAGAAGTAGGAGGTCTTCCATAATATCATTCACTCCTCTACATGCATTCGAAAATTTTAATTCGACATTCTGGGATAACGCTCTAGATTCAGGGAGATGAAAATAATCAAAACTAAAATGAAAATTATTTATTCTTAAAATATTGTCGGTCTTCTCAGAGTATTGCCTTGAATATGGTGAGGCAAGGTGTATCTTGACTTCATTATTTCCCATTTATCTCTTGAAGTATATGTGATACGAACTTGCAATTTCAAACACGTTGAGGAGATTATGTGTTTTGTCTCCAAGAGCCTTCAAAGGAAAGCAAATATCGTGGTTTTTGCTAATATATTGCATTGAGATATGGTGAGGCACCGCGTGACGTCACTATAATTATTAGTGTGTGCATTGCTGCTTCTATATGTACTTTCGGTGTAAGGAACGAGGTGGAGGACCCAAAACTACTTAGATGGCATGGAATGTGTCATCGTATCAATTATCCTTCTTTTACGGTTATCTATTTGTGTTTGAAGATTGTGAGAGAGCCCGATTTAAAATGGCTGTATCTTTTAAAGTACTTGTCTAATCGGATTGATATCAAAATTTCACAAAGAAACCTTAACGACTGTCTGTCATACTTGGATGGCATGGAATGTGTTATCGTATCAAATATCCTTTTTTATGGCTAGTTATTTGTGTTGGAAGATAGTGAGAGAGCCTGAATTAAAATGGCTATATCTTTTAAAGTACTGGTCTAATCGGATTAATATTAAAATTTCACAAAGAACCCGTAATGAGAGAATGATAAAATGATGCGTTAAATCGAATGGGCTTGGTCTGAAAGAGATCCTATGGCTAGTTTACATTTCTGTTCTTGAGAAATTTGGAGAATTGGGCGGGTTGCACCAAGCTGGGAATGCCAGGTGTCCACTGCGAGAGACGGGTGTGCGTTGGGGTAGCTGCTCTTGTCTAGACATCATTTCTTCCTCTTCAACTCTCAGAAAATGGGATAAAAAAAAAATGTAACTTTGAACACACAGACGTGCCTACGTATCTTATATTTTACGTGTGTGTGTTTTCTAGTGTGTATGTTTTTGTGTGTGTGTATGTTTTTTTGTGTGTGTATGTGTGTGTGTGTGTGTGTGTCTGTGTGTGTATGTGTACATGTGTTTATCTATCTATATGTGTGTTGGTGAGGACGCTGCTTAGATCCTATACGTGGATCATGCCACTAGGGATCGGCTGTTCTTTGTTCGCCGATGTCTTGGGTGGCGCAGGTGGCCTCTTCTGTGTGGCGTTGTGGGATGTCGTACGGAACGCGAGAAACTGTCACGCAAACCGTGGGACAGGAGGCTGCTGCTGTTGCTGCTGCTTTTGCTGTCCCCAAATGATGGTGCTTGGAGGGGCAGGCTGGCATACGTTGGCGGTCTGTTTGGTGGGTGGAGGGGCGTAGGCTTGGTGGCCTGCACCCTCTTTGTTCGCTCGGGGCAGCCCGGGTTCCACGCGTGGTGCTTCCTCTCGCAGTATGCACAGTTGAGCGTTAGTTTCTCGCCCTTCTTCAGCTTGGTGAGGCACAGTCCTGTATTATGTCTCCCTTCGCACACGGCGCACATTTCCCTGTTGGAGCACCGTGACTGGTGATGCCCGAGTGTCTGATGTCACAGCGGTAACATCTGAGGGGTTCCGGAACGTAAGGTCTCGCCTCGTAATTCCCCCTGGCTTTTAAGTGTATGTGACAAGGTGTTGGTCCATAATGGATGATGAGCACCTGCCGAGTCTGTGCTGACTAGTCCGTGAGCAGAGTGCAGCGCTCCGCCTTCAGAACCATGAGGTGGCTTTCCAGGGGATCCAGGGGCAGTTCTTTAGGGTACTTCAGTACCACGGATTTGGTTTCTTTCACTGTAGGGTTCAGTTCGGTAGCCATGTTTGAGTCCTTTAGAAGGACATCCAGGGCATTTTCGTAGGAGGCGTCTTTTGGGGTGGAGAATCATCTCCCCCTTGATGTTTGGCTTCATCGTGAATTTGGCATTTGCCAACCTCTTCTCTATGCCAGAGATGGCTCTATATGCCGTTGTTGCCTCTGTACTCACACTCCGGAACTTGGGAAGGACCGGAGTCGACCTTTGGCCCCCGTTTCCACCAAATATCCCATGGAGCATTGTTCAGATACCAAAATGCATCATGGTCTCCTGCTGCTAAAACATCTAAGCGCAATTAGGCTCTTACTCAACATAATGCATCTGTCTACCCCCTACTTCATCCGCTTCCTCCGACTGCACCATCGCTACCCCCATCTGCTGCTCCAGCCTTTGACGAGTATTTTAAGATGGCCTTTAAAGAGAACCCGAGCCGTGACGTGAAGCTTCACTGGCTTGTATGAAGTCACCAAGGCATTCCGACTCGACCGGGAGCTGGCAGAGGTGACGATGTCCGTTGTTACTCTTTGCTTCGTATACATCTCGAGGCGCCGCAAGGACATCATTCACAGTGGTGAGTTCCTGTCTTTACATCTTGATATTCAGGACTCAATCGACAGGACCCGAGAGTTCCCTACTTACCTCATAACTCGCTACCCTGTCGGAGTTGACCCCTCGACTTCTTTCTCCCTTGCCCTACTCCCTGTGAACTGCGCAGGATGAAGGATAAACAAACGTGGTGCTTTAAATGCTGAGGCATCGGCCATATCTCAGGCTACTGCTCTGCCTCGGAGTAGTTAAAATTGTGTAAAATAGCTTAGCAATTGAATAATGGTGAATGAAATGTAATTGCTCTGCATTTGAATGCT
>JAYMFT010132142.1:0-13010 GCA_038088735.1 Panulirus argus | reverse complement strand
GGGAGAGAGAGAGAGAGAGAGAGAGAGAGAGAGAGAGAGAGAGAGAGAGAGAGAGAGAAGCGCCGCCTGGGAGGATTTGCTCTGTAACGAACGCGCTGCCAGTCACCCCCTCCCCTTCACCCTTAAAAAACAGCAGAAGAAACGCTGAAGACTTTCGCAGTTATCTCGAGGGCATAAGACAGACGTTACACCCAATCGAGCGGTGTATCATTATCAGAAAATGACGACTTGGGTAAGATAAATGAAACCGTGGCAAAGATACTGGGTGATATCTTTTTTCCTTGTCGGTATTTAACAAAGGAGACACACCTCGCATTTCAGATTCAGGCCCGTTATGAGCAGGGCGGAACGTCTTGCAATCTACTGACTTACGAGATCGAGATGTATCGTGAACATCGGACAGAAGAAAAGTAAACAAAACGGCTTTTCCGATTAGTCGAATCCGCCGACACCGAAGGATACCCGAAAATGAAATAGTTGAGCCCCCCGACTGCTCTTCCCAGCGAGTCATTTGCTAATGCAGGAAATGTCCCACAGGACTGCAAGTTTGGAAATGCGACACCCAAAGAGGTTATGAGTGTCTGTCCGGAAACTACTGCCCAATCACCTTGAAGTCCGCAGCTGCCAGACATATGAAAACCCTCGTTAAAGACAAGACCGCTTGTGATTTAAGACGATCAACATACAATTAACGACTCGCAGCAAGGTTTCAAATGGCTTGGTTTACGTCTGACGAGTCTGCTTCATTTCTTTTACCATTATAATCAACAATGCATGATGAAATTAGAGCAACTGCCGTCATTTACTTACACCTTCAGAAAGTATTCGTTAAAAGTCCCTCATCACAGATTACAGGAAAAAGTTACAGAAGGTATAGATGGCGTTATCCCATAGTATTTTGGAACCCGGAAGACAGGCCGTAAACGGAGGATGTAGACAGTAGTAATTAACGGTAAACCCGGAGAATGGTTGGACGTAACAAGTGGCTTGCCACCCGGATCTATATGTCCTGAGACTTATCCTGTTTTGGATATACATCAACGACACTAGATATTATGGGCTGTGCTGCGTGATATCAAAATACGCTGACGACATTCAGTCAGAAAAAAAATTTATACACAGGACAGCACCTGCACGTCTGGGGACCTACAAGCTGGCACAGACAAACTGGCAGAGACTGGGCTTTTCACTCGTGGCAAATGAATCTAAATATCGGTAAGCGCAAAGTCTTACTCTACGGCAGCAGAAAGAGAAGTGTGTGTCGAGTATAAAATTTGCTTTAACGACAGAACGTGAGTCAAGAAATGCTGTGACCTAAAGCCTCATAGTACTGCGTAGAATCAGTAAAAATGTAAAAGGTGACAAAAAAAAAAAAAAAAAAAAATCTAGGCTTCGTAGGTCGGGCAGTCGAATGCATGTCCAGAACCCTGTTCACCCACTCTTTACGAATCACTAGTTCGTCCACACCTTGAATGCTGAGTTCAGTTTGGGTCACCCTACTCGAGATGTGATAGACAAAATGGAGTACGCAAGCGAGCTACTAAGATGGTTCCCCGACTGAATAAACAAATCCCACGAGAGTCGGGAGGACGAATTAAAAAATAATCTAAGCATGATGCGTTTCAGGCTTACAACGGTATGGATACATACTCGTTGGCAAACGTTCTTCACGTGAGGAACAAAGTACTTTTTCTTCAGCATTTAACTCTTGACTTGTAAATACGAGGATCTGCAAGCAGCACAGAAGATATGTTTAACAGAAAAGCCCACGGCTGATTTCATTTCCGTTCCCGTCGTGTCTGCACGATTATTTTCCTCTGTTCCTCATCCCTTCTATTACAAACAGCCCCGAAAAGGACCCTGTGGTCTGCTGCTGTCGGCATTCCTGTGTCTTCTGGACAATGATGTCACAGATGCATATTTTCAAGTAGGGTATACAAAGAAGAAAGCTATTCCATGGGTGACTCTGTGACCAAAGGTATATTGCACGCTGCCGGAGAGGCGCTGGTAATCTGTGTACTGTGCCTTAAGTGCTGAAGACGAGTGCTGTGTCAATGGACTGAACCAAGGCATATGAAACAGTCGGAGGATATCCAGTCTACCTTAAAGCGTGTACTCTTTTGCACTTCATCCCCTGAGATAACCAGTGTCTCCCTCTCAAACCCCCTGAGATAGATTAATCCAGCTTGCGTCCTCCCACCACCCTGAATGATCAACCATTTCCTCCTGCTCTTATAAACACCTACTGTACCATGCAACACATACGAAACACACTCGACGTTCACTCCCCGCATCATAAACCTTAAGACAAAGTCCACAGACAGACAAAAAGTCCAATGGACAACCTCCGGCACCAAGATCGAACAGGAAAAAGAATCCCTCAGCATCCTCTGCAAATAATACATCTGCTTCACTTTTAAGCTATGCCTCAATCTGCCTGCTCACCCACCCTATCAAAGGCAAACGTACCGAAACTACAAACCCACACAAAACAGAGCACTCTGAACGATCAACGGTTGCTTTAGCAGCCATAAGAAAAGATATCTAATACAATCCCACCTCAACATACTCGGCACCCTATTCCATCCATGAGCTGAGACCCCTTCCTGTCTAAGCCACTTCAAAACAAACCACCATCCTCTTTTGCACAGAAATAAAAGGCTCCTGCCAGCTTCACACCTCAGTCGTCTGCACTCACAGATCCCTCAACCCCAACAAACAAAAACCATATTCACACCTAAATGACTTCGACAAATAAAAAACTCCCATATCAAACACCCCCACCACTCCCACACTTCTAACGCAATCTTGCTCTCGAATCCGCCACACATACATGTGCCCATAGGAAACACCACCACCCCACACAAAGAGGCGTCGAACTTCCTCGTCTGTGTTATGGGCACCAGCCATCTCTTCCTCTCTAAACATCTATTCGACAAATCATTGGGCAACTCATGCCCAACAACCAATTTCCCATCCTGAAGGCACAGAACACCTCAACGGACCTGCATATCACTACGACCAGACAGGCACTGCAACATCACCATGCTTCAAGACCTGTGGTCCCGTAGGCCTTCGGACTTGGCTGACTTCCCGAGAGCTGCGGAACCCTCCCATCAAGAGACGGGTCCCGACAGAAAAAGATTCAAGAGGGCCTAAATGATGGTACTTGGATCGAGAGAGCTGAGTTACTGTGACAGGTTACAAGCCCCCCCTAAAATTTTTTCACCATGGACGAGAAACGAGTAAGGTGTGACTTGATCATATCCTCTAGGGTTTTAAACCAGTTTAATGGAGTCAAGTGAAAAGTGCTTCGGAAAAAAAAAAAACTAAAAGAACCGGAGGCCATTTAATGAAAGTAAGCAAGATATTTTGCTCTGAAAGATGTAAAGAAGTATCTATACGGCACAAGGAAAAAAAAAGGGAGAAAAACACAAAGTAATGAAACTGTGAATGCAGAAAACATACAGAAGTCTAAAAAGCTGTACAAGAGTAGAGAAAGTTCAAAAAGGGGGGGGGGGTTTGGGGGCCCCCCGAGTGTAGAACTCCCCCTCCTCCCTCGTGCTATGTAAATAAGTAATAAAGAAATTACACACACGCGAGGAAAAACATGATAAATGTATACAAGAGACGTAACACACCGACAGTAATCATACACATACACACACATACAAACATATACATTACCCCTTCATCATATATATATATATATATATATATATATATATATATATATATATATATACACTACTGCCTGGTAAAGCTCCCGGTCATGACTCCCGTAACAAGAATGCGGAGCTTAGTAAACAGAGGAGAATCCTGTATTCCTTTATCATCTGTCTCTGGTGGCGGGTGTGGGCGGCGTTGCCGGGTGTGGGCGGCGGGCCCAGGTGTGGCTGTCACACCGGCCGCTACGACCCGCCAGGTGTAAGGGGGAATCACCCCACCCCACACCCGATACATCCCATCCATCTGGGGCCGCTATTGACCACCCGATACCCACTGTGGACAACACCTCCCTCCGCGTCCATAAGTCTGCCACACGAGAATAAAATCGTATCAAATCCTTTTTGATAATTCGGTGAATGCCTGTTACACACAGGATGTGGGTTTGTGTTGTTGGCTTCCCTTTTCCCGATTGTCGGTGGCAAAAATAAATAAAATATGTGTCTCGATACGTTTTAACCGAAAATAAATGCAGGTAGTGAGAGACTGCACGACTTTGTTGTTATAAGAGACGTGTGTAGGTATATTGTGTGTGTGTGTGTGTGTGTGTGTGTGTGTGTGTGTGTGCCGTACTGGTCTCCCCTGAACAGTGCCAACACTTCCCATCCCTACTGACCAGTGCCAACAACACTTCTCATCCCCTCCGGCATGTGCCAACACTTCCCACCACTTCTTGCCAGTGCCAACACTTCCTAACCCTTTCTCTAGTGCCAACACTTCTCACCCCTTTGGCTAGTTCCAACACTTCCCACCCTCCCCCCCTTTGGCCAGTGCCAACAACACTTCCCATCCCCTCCGGCATGTGCGAACACTTCCCTCCACTCTGGTCGGTTCCAACACTTTCAACTCCCTCTGGCCAGTGCCAACACTTTCCTCCCCACTGGCTTATGCCAACATTTACTCATCTGGGAAGAGACAACACCCTTTTGTCTGTCTGAGATGATAAACTAGTAATCAAGACTCTCGAAACACTCTCACATATCAAACATTCAGACACTCAAAAATCTTCTACAGGAGAACGGATAGCGTTGCTGGCCATGAGCCACGCTGAGTTCCGCCCAGGTCCAAAATCCCGGGCTGGGCAGTCAATCGACTCACGGCCAGGCAAGCTGTTTCATCCCCCCCCTCTATCGGGTCTGGTCGATAAATGGGTAAGCAGGTACCATGAGAGAGAGAGAGAGAGAGAGAGAGAGAGAGAGAGAGAGAGAGAGAGAGAGAGAGAGAGAGAGAGAGAGAGAGAGAGAGAGAGAGAAAAGGTACCACATAAATGTCTTGCTTTGTAAAACTACCGCTTACGTCATAAGCAGAGGCCATCAAATCTGCGCTTGGGTAGCGTGAGTGGACCGGCTGGCAGACAAGGTAACAGTGAGTGGTATTAACTGGGAAAGTATCCGACTGGCTTAAATGTAATTTTTCTCTTTTTCATTATTCATATTAATGATCTGGTCGCGCGACTCACCAGCGCAATTTCAACATTTTTAATTTTTTTCCTTTTGCCGATGGTACGACATCAGTTAAGTGCAGCTCTGTCACTCTGTCAGAGGAAGACTGACTTAAAAATCCGAAGTGATTCAGAAAGACTGACGGTGTGGTCAGAGTTATGGCAAATGGCCCTTGGCATAAATAAATGCCAAGTGATGTGGTTTTAGAGAGAGGAATATTAATCACGAATACAAAATGCTCGGTAAATAATCACTAGGAGTTGAAAGAAGGAAAAGGACCTGAGTTGTGATTATCATAAGTGACCAGAATTTTGAAAAAAAAAACTGCATATAATAAAGTTAAAAGAACGCCGGGCTTAATAACTTGAAAAGAATCATCAATAAAGCGAATGATAAGAACGCTCACTCTCTTTACAACGCCCAGGTCAGATCATTTATGGAATACGATGTCCAGTTCTGGCGACCAAACTTGATGGAAGACGGAAAAAAACTCGAACGAATTCGGAGAAGAGCAACAAAGCCAGTTTCGTCACTCAGAAATAATTGACTTCAGAAGAATGACCCACACGTGTAATGTAATTCCCTCTCAGTAAGAAATGAAAAAAAAAAAAAAAAATCGCACAGACACCGGTGATCTAACAGAGACTTTCCAGACAATAAACAGTTTTCGAAACAAAAAAACGTACGGAAAGAAAAGAGATGTTATAGCATTGTGGGCATTTTTCTTTTTTATCTGCTGAGCTGTAGAACACTGGAATAAATAAAATGCGAAGACTCTCACTATCTTCAGCTCAAGGCTGGACGTATACTTCAGTAATACCTATCATCGGTGAATGCGTTGTTTCCAGAAGGAAAAACGGACGTTTTAAAAAAATATAAAAAAAAATCTTAAAAAATATATTTCTTTTTCTTAGAGTCGACGCCTCCTCTCCAGGGAACTCTACTGCCGTCTAGGGCGGGGAAGTTTTCTCGTTCCTACTTTCCCATAGAATTTCCAAGGCAGCGTACTTTCTCAGTATAACATGGTGTTCCTTAAATTTTTCGTTTTTTCTCCGCAGGCTCTTGAGCCAGAGGGAGTGGTGGATAGACAGGTACCTTCTGCTTTACTATCCTCTCCCTCTTACAAATAAGATTATGACAGGACACTACTAGTATCCCCCAGCAGATAACCATATCATAAACCACCAGGTCTCCTGTTACCCCTCCCTGTCTTTCCCACATGCACTCGGGCGTTCACTCTTTCCCCTGACCAGTGCCTAAACCTCCCTCCACTATGGCCACCACCGCTCCTTCCCCCATGTATTCCACCCTCTCCTGGAGCTGAATAAAACGTCACTACTCAAGATACTCATCTGCCTAAAGCAAGATGAGGATATACCGGTCTTAGCGACGAGGATATACCGGAAAAAAAAATACATAACCCAAGATGTTTATTTCATCTTGCGATTGAGTATTCCAGAATTATCCAAATAATTTTTTGAACGTCAAGAAAAAAAAATTGTGTGCTTCAAATCAAGAACACGACGGTGCCAATCCATTGGGCAGGAACAGCAGGTTTCTTCATCAACTCATTACCAGACACCTGCTCAACATTCTGCTGCTTTAATGAGAACTTGCATTAGCGGTTACAAGGCTCTGAAAGCTTGGGGGTCTTGGGGACTGAACATTAAGAGCTAGTTTACACGGTGACCGGAGCTGTTCTCACCGCGCTTACTAGTCACCGTATGCAATAGTACATCTGACTTAACAGCAGAGTGCGATGCTTAGATGTGTGAAACACGGTTGGCGCGATGATAACCAAAGAGTAAATGATCACAGTGGCTCGTAGGTGGTACGGTAGAGTAGAGGGAAACAGGAGGAGGAGGAGGAGGAGGAGGAAGTGGAATATCAAGTGGGACTGAAGAAAGGAGGCAAGAAGAATAATGAGGTGGAGGAGCAGGCGCAGCAAAATATCCCCGAAGATTTCAATGAAGCATCGACAGTGATCCACCAATAACGGCGCTCCATCAGTCTCAAGACTCGGCGGGGCACATCTGAGTTACAGAGGACCCCCAGGTGCCCGCCTTCTGTAGGAAGGAGCCCCCGGGCTTGAGTCACCGAGACTAGCTGGAGAACAGTGCTTGTACTCTGCACGGTATCCGTTCACACCCACTGGTACAGACAGCGTGGGGAGGGAGTCCTTAGCATCCGCTTCTCGAAGCTGCATTACTCGCCACCTCCACCACCCTCAGCAACACCTCACACACACACACACACACACACAAAGCCCCCCTGACTGGCTATCTACCGCACCACTCAGCGTTACGCTGACGAAATTTAATGCGAACAAAAAGAAAATGATCGACAGCGACTGCCGAGAGTTGACGAGAACGGGAAACAGAGTGTGACGCAGGCACGGAATCGTTAAAGACACTCTTAAGCACCACCCGCTCTGGGCACGAAAAACAGGATTTCAATTTCTAATTGGCAGAAACACGATATATATTATTCTCTGATTTCGCGCAGAATTATCGGGAAAGACTTTCCCCTCATACTTTCCTTGCGCAGTTTAGAATAAAAAAAATATACACTGAAAGAGAATGTATATCTTTAAAGAGGTTCATAGAATGGAATAAAAATCTTATTCACCGTGTAGTTACACTAATGGTGAAAGAGCTGTTTCGTCTGCTTGTCCAGTGAAGCTTGATTCGGTTGGTACCAGGTCCAACACCTCAACACACACACATACACACACACACTACAACTATCATACACCATAACACAACGATCTTTAGCAAATCGTACCCATGTGAAGTCAAGCCTTGCCTGCAATGTCGGGTACACGTACATCCTTCAACACGTCTTGAAGGCCACACAAGGGCCCCTTCTGGGCGGACTGCTGACATCCACAAGAAAAGAAACACGTCTTGGAATACTGTGAGGACGGGCCAGATATGTTTGTCTTGGAGTACTGTACAGGCTGGCTGGCTGGTAGGTCTTGGTCTAAATTTGTGACTTTTCAGGCAAGTTTTGGACTAGTTTGACGAATGTCTTCGACTGCTGAAGTAGGTCGTAAGCAGACCTCCAACTAAATCCGTGGCCTAACGAGGTTAAGTCACGGATCATTATTAATTGGTCCGATGGACTCGCTTTCAAACTACTGTATGTGAACAGGGGGAGAACACGGCACTTAAATGCACTGCTGTGTGCTTATACTCTTGTGTGTGTGCGGTGAACATACTGAACAGGTCTAGGACTACAGCACGTTAATGGTATGTCTCGAACGAATGTACCGGGTTGTTGAAGGTGATCTGGAGCATGGTGCGGTTACTGTTGTATGTTTGGTGCATTAACGAGCGAGCGATGGGAGAAGAGTTCCACACGTTTTGGAAACAGAGTCATTTTAGAACCTCTGAGGCTAAAGCCTAGCCGCCGCACGCGAGCTGTGAACACAGACTGTGTGCATTGGATACCGTACACGAGGCTACAGTAAGTTGGTTATCTGTTCGTGTCGTTACCTTCATCTTAATATTTACGATAATTCCGCTGAACACAGGGAATCATACGAACCCTGAAACCTGATTCTGAAATGGAAAATAAGTTAAAAATTTCAGCCAGTGGTCCATCTAACGGACAATCACAGACACTCTCTGGAAGCGCTAGCAACAACGAGAAATATAAAATGAAAAAGCCAAACATACGAAATGTGAGCAATAATTCTCTCTCTCTCACACACATGATCGGCAAACCAGACCGTGAGTTCAAAACTCAATCCACGACCGACGCGCGCTCTTCCCAGGAGGGCGAAGATCAGTAGCCGAGATTCCTGATACAACAAGAAACTCCCCAGGCGAAGAGGGAGGAGGAGGAGGACGACGGAGAGGAGCCACGACGAGGAAAAGAGACGGACGCCCGCGACGGTCACTGACCGCAATAACGTCTTTGTACCTTCGGCCCGGGCAGGGCTTGGAGGGGGGAAAAAAAGAGGGCTAAAAACGCGTTATTTATATCCAGGAAAACAAGAAGAGAAAGTGAGGTATGCACTTGTGGCGCGCGGGTAGGAAGGGTGTGCTTGAGACGGCGAGGCTCACGCCGCCGTGTTCCAAACACTAACCGACGTTCGTTTATATATATATATATATATATATATATATATATATACTATAATATACGTATATGCATGCGTGTATATGCGTGAAAGCCCTCGCGCGCGGGAGCCATTTCTCCCGGTCTCAAAATTCCAGAGAATAATCTATAGCATGACATCGTAAGTCCAATCTTAAACACACAAGGTAGCATCCTCCTCCTTCCCGCCTTCCCTCCCTCCCTCTCTCAGCACCAGTCAGCAGTGCGTGACCTACGTTTTGCGGAGGGACTAATAAAGAAATGCGGCAACGGGAACGGTCGAGAGGAGAAGAAGAAGAAGAAGAAGAAGAAGAAAAAAAGGAACAAGAAAAAACACGCGAGAATGATGCAGCTCTGGCAACACCCGTAACACCCAACCGAGAGGGTGGTTTCACTTGTGTATGTCTTTCGGTGCTGCCACCGCAGCAGGTTAAAGGCTTGGGTTGGGTTGGGTTGCGCTGGGTGCCCCGGCATTAAGTAACGCCAGCTACCGTTTTGAACCGTCTCGTCTCAGTCTCCGAGGCGCACAGCCGCTGCGTCTCCTAGGATTGTCCCCCAGTGGGAAGAAGACGTCCAAGTGCTTGCCCGTAAAAGCATGAGGTCAATTCAGACGAAAGACATACCATCTAAGAATGGCTATAAAAGAAAAAACCCACAGACATACTACCGAGATAAGCCAGTAACATCACAGTCACTCTAATTTGTAGATCTTGATGACCGTTTTAGTCAAGTCTGCCGTGAATGGGGCGGGCTGTGTGGGGCCGTCACCAACATGCAAATACCCGACCAAGCTGCCACATAAATATCATTACTATGAGGGCTGTGGACGTCTTCATGGGCTCCGTGTGTGGCCAGTCTTTGGCGAGGAGGGACTGACTGGTGGGTCCTGGGAGAGTCTCTGGTGAGTAAGGGCTGGTGTGTGTGTACTAGGCCAGTCTGTGGTGAGGAGTGGCAGGCGTGTGTTCTAGGGGAGTCTGCGGTGAGGAGGGAGTGGTGTGTTCTATGACAGTCTGTGCTGAGGAGAGACTGGCGTGTTCCAGGAGAGTCTATGGTGAGGGAAGGGGTTGGTGCGTGGTTTGTGGGGAAGATGAATATCCTAAATCAGAAACTTCAAAAGCTCTCATCCCCAAACTTTTTTTGTTCCGATGTAAAATCAAAAACAATACGCTAAATCTTATCCACGTTGTACTATATTAGGACACTGTTCAGTGGGAACGCAGTTCAGGGGTTTAATTGGCCCAAAGTAACCATATGTCTCACCGTAACTAGCTATGTTTTACGAGCAGTTTTATCAATTCAAAATAATAATTAGGCATTATGTTATACAAATTATGTGACTCGTTCAGTTAGTAGTCACTTTGTCGACGTTTCATTTTTCCATGTCAGGGGAAACAGTCTCTGGGTCCTGAAAAACTAGTTCGAGCTCGGTTATGGTGGAATTATACCCCTGAGTAATGACACCATCTCCTTCACCGTTATCGCTGACTACTTTCACATTCTCGACGGTTTCTAGAGTCTTCCTGTATCCTCTCTGAGCTCCCATGACTTTTTTTTTTACCTAAACTGACCGACATGACACAGGTAAAACATGCCCCAATTAAGGGCCATCTCGGGTGAAAGGAATATATAGAGAGAGAGGAGGAAAAAAATGAAGAAATGAACCAGGGCTCCGCAGGTGTTTGTATACCTGACCCTTACGGGCAGGGAAAAGACGAAAAGGACGAAGAGAATTCCAAATCCTAGCCGTTCCCAGGGGATGGAGGTATAACGGTCAATCCTTGAGTGATAGGTCCCCATGCATAAAACAGTGGGAAGCGGCAACCCTGGGCCCAAGCCTTTGCCCGCAGACAGCTCGTAAGAACTGTGTCCAAAATATAATTCCTGCAAGAGCACAGAGCTGCAAAATCGCGGGGGAAGGAGAGGAATGGTTGAAAGGAGCTGATTCCAAGAGAATTTATAAGACAGAAGGCTTCTAATTCCACTGGTTTAACAGGGTGTTGGAGGTAGAACCATCACAGAAATGTGAGCAGCACTTCTCACTCGGGGGAATAAAACCCCTTTACTTATGAAACATCTGCCCACAAGAAAAACAACTAAAGCATCTACACAAACAACACCCACAGCTTTTGGGAAGCAGACTTTGTAGTGTTGATTGTGTGGGAGTTTCCAGGATTGAGTGGAGAATATGGTTATGCCCAGCATGTTTATATTATCACAGGGGTGAATTGTGGTGTTTCGAAAGAGAGAAGGGAACTGGATCCTCTAAGTATTTGGGTTCGAAAGACTTTTGGACACAGCATTGGGGGGGTGATAGCTAGAGGGGCTACCTACAGTGCTCTTCCTTCAGGACTTCCTCTAACATCCACTCAAAAGCGGATACAGCCCACTGCGAGCGAGGAAGTCTGAGCACGTCAGGTCACACGAAGATTTTTTTCTCTCTTTTTTGTCACAATGAACGCCAAAGACTTTTTTTTCACGCGTCTCTGAACTCCACTTTCCTTTTATTCCGACTGTCAATCACAAGAGGTCAGAGAAGACTACAAAAAAGACATTAGAGACTATCATGACTTTTGAAGGCGGTAAATCATAAAAACGACATACGACAAAAAGGGTGTTGCTAATACTGAGAATTATCACTCCTTCAATGGCCAAGTATGAGCAGGAGATACATTCCTGTTTTCCAAGTTACTCAGGACACCATAGTGGCTACTTTTTTTTCCCGACATGAAAAAGGAAACGAAGATAATAAAGTGACAAACATATAATTTGCAGACACGTCAACATTCACGTAATTCTACTAATTTCATCACAATCTGTGCAATCATCATTCTCTACTAGTGAAACTGCAGAGGCATAACTAATTAGACTATATCAAATGTGTAATTCGGCCACTTATACCCTGAACTCCAATCTGAGCATCTTTTGAATACAGTTCAACATGGATAGAATTTTACATGGTATAGTATATCTTATATATATATATATATATATATATATATCAGGGGTTGCGGTGCTTAAATCAATATCTAACTTTACATTTGAAGGACCGATTTATTGGACAGCCTGTGGTGTGCTGGGATTGATGTGAAGACAGTCGGTTGTGAGGATGGACTGGTGTGAAGACAGTCTGTGGTGAGGAGGGACGGGTGTGAGGACAGTCTGTGGTGAGGAGGGACTAGTGTGAGGACAGTCAGTAGAGAGGAGGGACAGGCTGTCTCAAACAGCAATATTCACCTAACTGACTCCGCCCCTACAACACACAAAGTTACACCTGTCAATCATTCTGAATCATACAATCCTCGACAAATTAAGTCATATATCACCTAACGTATAATTCACCGGAGATGATCCGTTCCTAATGCGACAATAACTATCATCTAGAATAATTCATCTTATCTTTATTACGTTTGGAAGAAAACACTGGAACATTTATCATTATGCCTACGTACGGCCAACCAGGTGAATGGCAACTTCAGTTTCAACTGCTCGTGTGAAAAATGGCTTCAGTGACGGACGCTCTCGGGACACCACGTTGGTGGCAATGGTGGGGTCCCATGGCATGGCGCGAAGGGAGGCTAAGAATGGTTCGCTTACGTTTTCTGTTCACTTAGACTAATTATCTTTAACTCGAAGCCATTCTCCCTTATTTTGCCAAGGGGTTTTGAGAGCAAATTAGGTTTTATATATATATATATATATATATATATATATATATATATATATATATATATATATAAA
>JAYMFT010132131.1:0-13010 GCA_038088735.1 Panulirus argus | reverse complement strand
ATATATGTCGCTACGTCTCTTCCTTGCATATCAACTGACTGTTATATTTCTCTTTCTTGTATCTCCTCTGATGACGTGATCATTACACGAAAGTGCACTTGGGAACTTGTCGTGTTTCATTTCCCCGTGGATCAGAGGGAATAATCATAAATGGAGTTCCGTTGCGTAGCGGTTAGCGTTCCTGACCGTCACGCATTCACGGGCAGTCTAAGGTCGAGCACATACATTCGAATCCTGGTTACGGCGACTGAATTCCTCTTGCATATGTTTGACCGAGGAGTCGTCACCAGTCGTCCTAGAAGCTTTAGAGCGTCATACTAATAATGCTTTGAAGTTAAACCTAATCTATGTTACAAGAATGTCACTCCAGGACACTGGAGTACTCTCGCTGTAATCACTGTCCAAATTTGTTAAGCTTCATTTGAATGGCCTGGTTATCGTCCCTCTGCCCTAAACAAATGATTACTGATGAGATACATTTCCAGTCGGGATTCTTTTTATTCACACTGTTTATTCATGGGATAGATCAGTTGATGACCAAAGCCTCCTTTTGAGTTACCTTTGGATTTCAGATGCGTACGAAAATGGTTTTTTTCGTGATGGGTGTGGCAGAGTGATGTGTTAGCGTCGCACACACCAGGCAGGTGAAGGGGGGAAATGTCGCAGTGATTTATTGTCATTATTTCTCTCACTCCTTCCCTTTCCTCTTTTCCTTACACTCGCCTTTGCGCCTCCTCCGCTTTTTCTTCTTAATGAATAGCATGAAGAGGTTCCCATAAAGGGATTTCACATGAAATATTTGCATGAAAACAAAGGAGATACCCATTACCCCCGTAAATTCATAATCATGATCCAATTATTCATGCAACAGACACCGTGTAAGGATCCATCACTGTCCTTGGTCTGAGCTTGTCATGTGTCAGCCACACACACACACACACACACACCACAGCAACAACTTCTGAACTTTGAACGTCTGTATCCCATCCTGCCTCCCCTCGCCTCCCCTAACGTTGTTATGACTGTGCGTCCTTAGTCATGGAGGAGGGATATATCATAAGTTCGGTACACGGAGGTCGAAGCAGGAGCTGGGCGTGAACTAACTCCTTGTACTATACTCAGGCAGAAGTGCCTTTCTTATCTATAACACTAAAGGGATGTTGCTGGACACGGGCGTGACAGTGTGTTAAACGCGATGTATAGAAAGATACCACGGGGTGCTCCCGGTGACTGGAAGCTCTGTATCGATATGTGGACCAAGGATGACAGTGTGTGTTGCTGGAAGAGAAGATAGGCTGGATGAACAAAAATTTTTCAGTGGACTGGGTGGAAATAATCTTCAGGATGAAGTGAGAGGGAATGGACTAATATTGTTTGCGAAGATGATGAGGATGAAAGAAAAGAAATGGATATTCGTGTGATTTCTGTGTACGAGATCCACCAAGTAATCTTCAGGAATGACAGAGACGGAGACAAGTCCAGGCTCAGTGAGTTCATCTTGGAGACAAATTGAAACCTTGGATGTGAAGTAACAACACAATGCGACACAGAAATTGGTGACGACGTGGTGAGGTATACGGGATGGTGACACTTTAACGATGAGGAAGGGTTGGTGTAGACTCAGTGAGACACATGAGTCATTTATGACACAATGAGGTGTAGGTGCTTATGACAACACGTTGAGACATAGGAGCCGGTGATGACACTGTCAGATGCGGCGGATGGTGACGACATGACTAGGCACAGATGGTGACAACACAGTGAGTCGCAGAGTCCCATGACAACATGGTGAAACGGCTGGACTGGTGACGAAGTGGTGTGATATAGTGGCCGGGGACGTCTGACGATGACACCCACAGGGAATTGTGATGACACAGTGATGGACAGGGAACGGTGACCAACACGCTGAGACATTAGGAGTAGTGGCGACAGGAGAACCCGCGGAAACTGACGATGACACACTGAAGCACAGAAACTGGTGATGAAATGATGGAGAGCAGGGGATACTAACGACACTTTTAAGGCACATCGGGCTGGGAAACGACAAAAGAAGAAAGGCCTGTTAACAACGCGGTGAGGTGAGGTACAATGGCAGGATATGACAAAGTAAGTGATTCACATTTGCCCGTAACAACACAGTAAGGCAGAAGAGTGAGTCACAGCACGGTAAGACACAGGGGTTAGCCAAGACGTTGTCAGGGGCGCTTGAAACATAGGCACATGTAACGACCCATAAGCATCAGGGTAAGGCGCAGTTGTCGGCCGGGAAACGGGAGGAGTTCGCTCGCATTTTACCTTGGCTTCTCCGATGTTTACTTGTTCATAAACGGATTTCCATTTGTCACTGAGCGTTTAACGTTCAGAGGTTCCTTCCATTTTTATAGGGGGACAATCGCGTGATGCCTGCAAACGCCTAGGTCCAAAAGACCTCTTAGTACAGCTCAGGGATAGTGTATTTTTGTTTGCGATACAGTTGTTACATAAGAACGCACGTACGCTATTAAAAAGAAAAAACAACGAGCTCTAAGTTAATTGGTTGTGCATTTCCCGCACGCTACCTTAAGGAAAGCGTACTGGAACCTGAACAGAGAAGAACGTGCCGCAGGTTGTCAATCAATTAGACGCGACCGTTTTATAAAGTGATTTGAGGAGACCTTTTTCACAGCAGAATGGAAGAGAACGAGCTTTGTGGTGCCTTTTATATCGATTGATACCAGTTCGCTGTTAAACTGAAGAGCTAATTCATATCTCGCTTTAAGGTGATTGGACGAAAATGCTCTGTAAGCTAGCAAGAAGAGAACGCAAGGATCTTGACATCATTCAGCCGAATCCCAAGCGAGCCATTTCATCACTGCATTCTTCAAGTGTCAGTACCTACGGCTAGTTACAGTGACTGGATTATCTTAATGATTAATCAAGATTTGTATTTACCCATTTGTACTGTACGGGGAAGGGAGTTTTACACTCGTGGGGCCCCATCTATTGAGCATTCTCTACTATCGCGCAACTTATATGCTGTGTGCTTTAGCCATGTCCAAAAGTCATCCTGCTCCGTTCATTCACCACTCATACTATAAAAGTACTTCTTTACCGCCTTCTAAACAAGTTTCTTATTTATTTTCTTGTTGTGTCCTCTGGATGATCTAACCCTTCATCTCTCTCGAAGAACTAATCACTGTTTACGCCATCGATCTGTTAAGTAACTTAAAAGGTTGTGATCAGATATTCCGTAACTTTGCTCCCAAGGTGGGTAAATCTAAAGCCTTCAACTTTTCTCCGTAACCGACTACCTTTCATTTCTGGTACAATCTTTGTTGCCCTACTCCGCATCTCCGCTTCCGTAGGTTGGGTGACTATGCTTGAGCATATCTCAGTTTTTAGACTTGTTTAGGATATTAAGAGCTTCCTAAATATATCCTTACACTTGGAAGATGTTCTGGTATTTGCCATCAGTCTCATTACTGTTGATTTACTAGGGTTAGATATTATCAACCACGTATCAGACCAACTCTGGGGTCTGTTTAGGTCCCCTTGTTAGCTGATACAAGCCTCCTCTCTTTTCAATTTCCTCATGTTTGCCATCTACCATTCCCTTGGCACTTACTTCTCTCCAGTGTGTGTGTGTGTGTGTGTGTGTGAGTGCGAGTGTGTGTGTGTGTGTGTGTGTGTGTGTGTCAGAGAGAATGTTACAATTCTTGAAGCACTCTACCTTCACTGACCATTTTTGAGCATTCTGAAAATATGATATTGTGATGGATTTCTGTTTTAATGTCTTTAAAGTGTTTCGCAGAAATTCAAGTGCCAAACATGGCCCCTCATCAATTCAATTGTCGTATGCGATCACTTACCATAGTAGGCGCAATGTATTACAGTCACTCAGCGGCTGAGTGGACGTATGCAGTCTATATGACAGTACAGGTCATGTACATACGTTCTAGACACTATTCGGACCACGTACAGTTTCTTCCCACAGACCAACGTGACCATCTGTTGTCTCGTAACACGTTACAGAATATGTACAGTCTAGTAACATCTTGGTGGCCACATACATACTGCCACACACACCATAGCAGCTCCGACCGGCAGAATTGCACATTCCCGTGGTGACCATGTACTGGCTCACACACCGTATATTCTTACAAAACCATAATGGCTGTCTGCATTTGGACACACAGTCGTGGCGATGAAGAGTTTCTCCGCACTACAATGGCCATGCACGGTCTCTTATTTCCATACGTAGTCTCTCAGAACCATCGTGGCCATGGACACTCCCTCAGCACGGTACTCGTCATGTACTCTGTCAGGACTGCAATGGCCATGTACAGTCTCTCAGCACCACACTAGTCATGAACAGTCTCTCAGCGCCACGCAAGGTCTCGCAGCATCGCCTCCGTTTTGTACAGTGTCCCAGGATCACATTGGCCATGTATAATCTCTCAGCGCCGCAGTGGACCTGTTACACAGTTAACTGCCAGTTACAGACACAATCACCACAGGCCATCATCTCTTATTCGTTCAGCCTTAGGAACCCAGACTGACTTGTGGCTTCGTTCTGCGGCGGGAGAAAAAGACGTACTCTGTGTGTGTGTGGAGACATCAGAGGAAAAACGCACGCCCAGTACTACACTCTCTTAAGTGCTAGGTTGCTGGAAAAGAAAAAAAAGAGAGCTATCGACATCTTTTTTGACCGTTCGCTGGACGGGCAGGTTTTTCAGAGTTGAATAATCTGTCGTAGCGTTCCTGGAGGTGTGCTGTTCAGAAGGAAGCTAGAAAAACCACAAGAAAATTCGGAATGTTTTAGAGCCCCGGACTGAACCATGGGCGTCGCCTGGTTAAGGCAACCCAACCGGCACAAGAACACGCTACCCACTGCCGCTGGACCGCACGTGCTTGTATAATGCGCTTTGGTTTTTACTGATGATCTTCCTCGAACCACGGGCTCTCGAATTTATATATATATATATATATATATATATATATATATATATATATATATATATATATATATATATATATATCCTGAGGTTGTCTTGTGAGGTGTTCAGTTATCAGAGATTTTAAGTTTTTGCTGAATATGATAAAAGATAACTTCGGTACCGCAGTGTATTGATTGTGGGAGCAGAAACGGTTGCTGTTATGAGAGAGCCAAATGCTTCTCATCTGCTCTTTCAACATCCTCATTTGCTTCTTCCTGAGTTGCTGTAAATTCTTTATCTTCGTACTGAGTATTCATCGCCTTGGCCAATGCCCACTTTCACATACGTTCTATGATTCCGTTTCTTTTATTCTTCTTTGTTGAATGTGAGCATTGTTGATTTTGCTCGCTTTAGTAGAAAAATAATAGATTAGTCATATCCTTCTCAATTTTTCGTGTTGGTCCGTCAATCCTTGTTTAGCAATATTGTTTATGTCAACACAGTTTTCAAGATAAGTGTCTCTATATCTGGTATTCGCTAATATCATCTCCATCTCCATTCATCTTCTTTTATCAGGAATTTTGTCTCATTTCACTACACCAAGAAGTCAAGCTTGGCCTCGTATCACACTTGTAGGATACGTTCCATTCGTATCTTTTCGACATCTACTGAAAAGCAGTAAATAGTAGTCTCCTTTATCCTCTTTTCGGGTTCGTTATTGATGTTCCTCTGCTTTTCTGCCACATCCTGAGATAATTCTCCTCTCCCGTTCAGTCTTATTCATCCACACTCTCCTCCTCCTGTGAATTACCAACCAATATTTTCTCCCCTTCTTCGGCTCTCACAGGAAGCATGTATTCGCCTCCCTATAGCAACATACATCAAAAACATTCGTCTGTACATTAGTGTCTGTATGACACGTTATAGACTGTCAAAATCCGTTTAATCAGAATCTAGATCACCGTCGACCTTAGGCTATAATTGCCCAGTTGTACTCCCAGTGGTAGGTGGCCACAGCAATTCTTCGAGGTGGGTGCTGTTTTAATGCCTGTGCTAATACCTCTTACAAAGCAATTGCCCACTGTCTACAGGTTAACAAGAACTAACTACGTCTCCGACTGCATCACAGTGAAGCCTCTGGCCGCTTACACCTTCCTTGCAAATCAGAAACGGATAACCGAGGCTTTAACGACCTCCCGTTCATTAGCGAGATCTGGTCATAAGAATATAACTAGTTTTTTTTGCGGTGGGGTGATTATCAAGGGACGTCTATATAGCGCAGATTATATTGATCATGGGATATTATTACCAGTCGGCTCTCAGGCTATGTCTCTATGGGGGATGGTGGGTGCAATTCATCGATCATTAACCTTTTAATCTAGATCTAGGGATAAGAACCTGAGCGCTCTGGGGCTTAATTAGCCAATCCTTTGCTCGACTGACTGATGGGGCGACTTTGCATCCTGTATGTTGATTGACTTTCTTGTTTGACAATGAGAATCATACGCTTAGTTTTTGTATCTACTGTTGTCGTTTTTCTTCTTGATCCTCCATTGGAAAAAGACTGTCCCTCGTCGATATTCAGCCGGGAGACTTTCTTAAGCGCTCTCTCGAGGTTATAGTGAGCGTTTTCACCTGGCTCCTTGTTCGAGACGTGAAGCGGCGCTGCCACAAGCCATTAGTACCCTCAAACACCCAAGAAAACTAACCTAGCCTTGTCCCATACCCCAAACCATTGTCTTATTTCTCATCCTAGGGAGTTCTGGGAGTCTCAACTCAAGTCTTATGCTATTATTCACAGTCCGAGGAATAAATCTTAGTCCTATATTTCGCTCCGAATTCAAATTCTCGGTTTGAGCAGTGAACACAGTTCAGTAGCACCAGCAGCTGCTATGATTCTAAGCTCAGAACCAGCTTGCATACCCCAGCAGAAATTTAGTACCTATGTAAGGTCAGCCCTTATCTATAGCTTAGACCTCATTTCCGATCAGTATCTTTGAAGGATCCTAGGTATGATATGATTAAGACGAAGCACAGCAGCAAATAACCCAGTAGCAGTAAAAGCATTTCCAACTATAACCCCAAGAAGGTGCATTATATTTCTAATTTTCGATATTTCTCTTTAGTATCAGTGAGACTAGGACAGGACCAGGTAACAGTAATACCAGTGAAGAGGTGTGACGGAAGGATCTAAAGTTGTTGGTGTCCCCGTTACCGGTCCGTTGTGCCGTGACATTTACCTTTCTTCGACTTCGTCTGCTTCAAGAATCTCAACAATGTGGAGCCCATAGCTGTTGCACGTTATAGGCCTATTAGCTTCAATAGCGTTAAGTTCCTTCATCACCATAGCTCCTGGTAGCCTCATGTACCCCGTTTTATGTCTTGGTGTTTCCCTAGTAGTCTCACTTGCCTAGTCATACCCCAACAGCAGCTCGAGAAGTCCTCGTTCTCCTATATGCCGCAGGTAGGCGGTAGAGAGGGAGGGAGTGGGAGGATTATTGAGGTGGAAAGATGATTAAGAGATAGAGGTGAGAAGGCGAGGTTCATTACAAAAAGATTCTTAGCGGATGGTGGCGTATAGAAAATGAGGAAGAGAGGGTACACATAAAGGATAGAAAGGGGGAAAAAGAAGAAAGAGATAGAAAGATGATAACGAAAACGGGAAGTTTTATCCTCTTTGGTGAGAAAAAGGGAATAAGAGCTCATCAATGGTTTATTGCTTTACAACGGAGTTGGCAGAGAGGGAGTGGAAGCGGTGCAAGTGTGGTTGTGGCGGAGAGGGAAGGTCAGCGTTGGCTGGAGACTGGTATGGGTGGAGCGTGGTGAGTTTTGGCAGTTATTGTGGAAGAGAGATGATGATGAAGGAGGAAGGGGCAATAATAATAGTAAGTTAACTGTGGCAGTGCTGGTGAGGGATAGGTAGCGATGACAGTAGTAGGGGTAGTGTGGTTAGGACGAATTGGTATCGGTGGTTTGGAAGCTGCCCTGTGACTAGTGATGATGAGGATGATATTGGGATAATGGAAGTGGTCTCATTGGAGGTGCTATGTCTGACGTCCCTAAGCGGTTAGAGTGAGGTTGAAGGCGTGTGGAAGAAAGTAAAGATAGATTGGAGGCAGTAACATACACGGGGAAGAGGATGGTGACAGGAAAAACAGGTTGAGGTATACCGAGGATAATGTAGGGAGATGGAGATAGGTAGGTGTAGCTGGAGAAGGTGAAAGCCAGGAAGGTGGGTAGGCTAGATCAGGTGTCAGGGTCAGCAGACTGTACGGAGAGGGGGGTCATAATGTGAGGGGATGAACGTGGAGGAAAACACAGGAAATGTAAGATAGCGTCATAGAGAAGGCATAGAAGGAGGAAGGCAAAACTCCGTAAGAGATGAGGAGGAACAGGATGCAAGTCGATGACAGTAAACTGCGGTGCGATGCACCAATCGCCTTCTTTAATCACATACACCAGAAGATTTTTTTTCCAGTGTCTTGTTCCAGCAGACATTTCAGAGCATGGATATCTTACGTCGTAAAAAAAAAGAAAATTGTTTACAAGAGCGCGTTAGATCCCAGACAAGGAAATGCCAGATGAGTCAGACGCGCATGTGTAAATCTTCTGCCGTCAGCAGCCATATACCATGACATACGCTACTGATTTACCTCCAAGGGGAACGAGAGACTATATGGCGTGTGTTTACCTGTGAGAGGAACACCTAAGCGATGGGTTGATGCTTCGGAGGAGGTCATGTAGCGTCCCAACGCTAGGCTTAAGTTGGACAACCCCATGTGATATACCACGTTGCTAGGCTCATGGCTGCATGGAGCCAAGTGGCATTCAGCCTTGCCAGGCATATTTCAGGCAGCTCTGCAGGATGCCCCACGTTCCCAGATTCACGATGGGCAGTTTTACTTGGTGTTCGACTTCGGCATCCTTGACTGGAAACTGAAGAAGGTGTTTCATGGTGCAAAGTGTTCCACACCTCGAGACTCAATTGCTGGATCCCAGTTGTGTCTCACGCCTCTGTGCTATTGATAAGTAGCCCCATGTGATGGTTCTGGGACAGCTCTAGTGCTGTCTGAAGCTACTAGTTTTATGCTAGCCAGCTTCATGTGGTGTCCTGGACCACTGCCTTGTAGCGCCCAAGATGTCAAAATCCTCTTAGGCAACTCTAATGGTATCCCAAGCCCACGTAGGGCGCTCCACTAGGAGACCAACACTTAGTGTGTTGAGATGACTTGAAACATAGTGTTAGACAGACAAAAAGGATACAAACTACATTATATTGTATATGTACTGCGAGGAAGCACATAATAATGTATCCTTACTTCCAAATACCAACACTCCGCACGTGATCTCGTTCATTCGTCAATTCACAGTCACTTCATACATGATTTTACTCATTCATTCAGCGGAATTTTCTCTGGCGACGTCGGAGGAGATTCCCTTATGCTCGCCACGCGCAGTTCAACGTCATTCGGTGGAGGCGGAAGCGTGAATCTGTACAATCATGGCTGTGTCCTCCGCCCAGCCCTCGGGCGACGGTAACGGCGGGGATATTCATGACCGTGGCTGAGGATGAGACGAGGCGGGAGGTAGGGAAGAAAAAAACAGGGATGAGCAGAAGACAGGGGAGGTGCCAACAACTGCAGAGGCGGCGATTGGGAAGCAGGGGGAAGCTGAGGATGGACGCTTGAGGAGAAAAGATGGGATATGAGAAACATGGAATCAGATAAGTGTAAATAAACGAGAGAATTAGAAGACAGAAGAAGGCAAGAGGTGAGGGAAATGGTATAAAGAAGATATAAGAATCTGCAGCTGAATTTTTTCCTAGAGAGTAGGGCATGTCCTCTTCTGGTCACTCCCTCCTCTTCACCCGTACCAATTCTCTCCCTCCCAGATTCCAACATACCTTACACCCTCCTCCAACTTTTCTGCTACTCACCTCAGCACCTGCTTCTCTCTCTCTCTCTCTCTCTCAATCTAGCTCCTGCTGCCTCCCTACTCCTGTTCCTGCTGCGCCTTTGCCTTTGCTGCCTTCCTCCGCTACCTATCACTTCGTGTTAATCACTACTTCCTCCCATCACTCACCCTTCCCTGCTGACTCACCGTCATCTGCTGCCACTGTGTGGCCGAACCATCTGTATCTCAGTCATGAGCACAAAAGGAGATTATACACTCACTCCACCTTCCCCTGTTCCCAGCACGTTAACCTCTGGCCAGAGGCCCCGCCGTGCATGAACCTAAGTGATCCGCTGTTGTCTATCTCGTACCCAGTGTTCTTCTAACCAACTGTCCCTCCTTCAAACACATATCATCAATTGCTTTAGATCTTCATCCATTTCAGTCCATTATCTCCTACGTTCACTTCACTGGGACTGAAATCCATCTCATTTTTCTTTTAGACATTTCACAGTAAATCAGTATCCTAACATATGCACATTATTCCTCATCATTTGTATATCCTTATACCATCAACGTATAATCCGTCTACCACCAAACACTCGGCCTTTTACATCCAGCCCGCTATCCCTTGGAGCCATCCAGCGATGGACTACGTAGCTTCAACCGAGTCACTCCGTCTTCCCCCTCTCAACCTACGAGACAGCAGCGAATCCGCAACTGACAAAAGGTCCAACCCCCTCCCCTCCCCCCCTCAGCACTTCTCTAACTACATCCCTATTAAGCTGATGCATCAAAGCATCGTTAACTGCACTATAAACTCGTCTAACTGACGCTGTTAACAGACTGATAGTCTTGTTGATGACCGGCAGAATAATATTAAGCGGGTATCGCTGTGACTAGAATGGTCAGTGTTTCGAGGGTGGGAAATCATCGGCTACTGTGTTGCAGATTTTCCTTAGCGTGTGTTGCTTTTCAGTGCCACAGGCCCGGAGGACGCAAAACGTTGCACTTGAAATTGCATGCCCTAAAAAGCCTGTGCTTGATGCGGTTTTATATCGGCGAATGATGATAAAACTGCAATTTAAAAGATGCTAAGCGCCTGCACATTAATCACAAGTGACATCATCATTTTATCAGTCTCGTACGAGATTTTGCAGTCTGGTTAGTTGTGTTGATAACGGCAGCAAAAGGTCCGGGGGTCTACCATCGTGGCTGATTGCATCGAACGGTAGACCTTCAGCGCAGATGTTCACTGGCATCGTTGCAAGGCTTGGGTATTGCATTATCTGGGTATCGTTTAGCAGTGCTTGGCATTAAGGTCTCTGTGGTCACTTGTGTCCCACACTGTGTTACGGTGACAGTCATAGTCAGACAGAGTAAACTTTGCTCATGATTTTTCGACACTCTCCATCATGTACTTAAAGGAATGCTATAGTCAAGCCAGGTATGCCACACTTTTACAAATGGTACCATAACGCTTCCGGTGGACCAATGTCCCTACTAGATAAGCTGCGTCTCTGCAAGGAGCGTCAGTAAATTGTCAGAAATAATACGCATACGACAGGAGTACGTAGCACTACACACAGTGAGAAGTGCCATGACCCGAAGGAGTACCACACTGCCGCTGGAAGCGTCGTAACTCGTTAGGAATGCTACGTTATGCTAGCAATGCTTCGCCATTAAGGAAGTGACGCGTCCCAGCGGAGTCATGCCACTGCGGGTGCCACACATTTCTTTTGGGTGTATCACATTTCTGCATAAGTAGATACATTACGTATGCTACGTGTCCACGGAAAGCTTCGCCTCCTATCAGAGAGTCCTGCTTTCTCCATGAATGCAGTTATTCCGGCCAGGAATGATGTACCCTCAGTGGAAGCGTCACCCCTCTTTCAGAGTGCCAGACCCCACACTGAGAGGGGCAAACCCCTGCACAGGTGCTATATTTTCGCCGAGATTGTTGTGTTCTGACAAGATTGTCACAACCCTACTCAAATCGATCGCCGTCCCCTTGTTTAAGTGATTCTTCCCTAGTGGAAGGCTCATATCCCCCGTTGATTTAGTGCCGCGCTCCCATAGAATAAGTCGAGGCCAAGAACGCCAAGCCAGCGCAAGAAAACCATTGCTCTTTGGGAGTGCCATTTTCACAGAAATGCTACATCTCTGCTGAAGATGCTACGTTCCAACAGGAATGCTTGTTTATAAGTCTATGGGTCACCTGACTGTTGCGAATATTGATCATTATTGTGCTCCTTTTGAAGATCATGTTTTGATTATTCATCCCGAAACTCATGGTTTCTATTGCATTTTATCGCGCTTAATAAAGAAAATGCATAAACGTTCATTTCCTTCAAAAGAAGAAAAAGAAAAGGTATTTCACACGAAAACAAGTAGACTTTAAAAAGAATATATGTGTTTTGAATCCTACGCCCTTCATTACACAGGAAAAATATCAAAACCTTCCTAATTCAGTCAATCGGATAATGAACTAAGCCTTCGAGAACTGATAGGTTTATAAACCATCTCAACAGAGGATATTTTGACAAAAACCCTATCATGGCTGGGTCGCCTGTAGAACGAGTAACTCGTATATATCATTGCTGAAAAACTCAATATAGGACACGCTTCCCTTCCCTTCCATACTTCTCCTCTACACTCTACTGTTGGGTAAAACCCATCGTTCCTACGCTCGACTCCCTTCCCTCGCACCGAGTGTGGATCTGGACTTGAGGGAAATTTAGCCATCATCGGCCAAATAATGCAGGAGGGAAGTCGTCTGTTCCTATTATTGTGGTGGAAGGTGTTGTGGATTCATTCTACCTCCATCAGGAGTCTTCCTCATCCTACTACCTCAGGACTCAGTCTTGCCCTTTTAAAAGAGGACCCCTCGTCCTACTACATCAGGACTCTGTCTTGCCCTGTTACATCAGGTCTTTCTCGCCTCCACTGGGTCCAGTCAGCTCTCACGCCATCCTTCACATTCACAATCACATTTTCACTACCTGCTTCTCATACGTTTACTCTCTTCCTCATGTACTCTCTCTCTCCCTCTCTCTCTCTCTCTCTCCCCAAACACTCACTCCCCAACAGCAAGACACCCCTCTCTCTCACCTTCCTCACGGCCACGGCAATGAGTACCTGGAGAGAGAGAGAGAGAGAGAGAGAGAGAGAGAGAGAGAGACCCTACTCTCACCTACGGAC
>JAYMFT010132120.1:0-13010 GCA_038088735.1 Panulirus argus | reverse complement strand
TATATATATATATATATATATATATATATGTGTGTGTGTGTGTGTGTGTGTGTTGGCACCTCAAAGGTGTGCTGTTTTGTTAACTGCTTTTTTCCCTACACATCGAAGCTTTGGAACACTCTACCTTCTCATGTCTTTCCCAATAACTATTCTCAAAAACTTTCTCAACTGGAGCCTTCAAAGAAAAAAAAAGTGTGTGTGTGTATGTGGGGGAATGGGTCTTTCTTCGTCTGTTTCCTGGTGCTACCTTGCTGATGCGGAAACAGCGATCAAGTTTGATAAATGAAAGAATACATATATATATATATTATCCTTAGGGATAAGGGAGAAAGAATACTTTCCATGTATTCCCTGCGTGTCATAAACGGTGACTAAAACGGGAGGGGGGGGGGGGCTGGAAATCCTCCCCTCCAGTTTATGCTCTTCCAAAAAAGGAACAGAAGGGGCCAAGTGAGGATCTTCCCTCTTAAGGCTCAGTTCTCTGTTCTTAACACTACCTCACTAACGCGGGAAAAGGCGAATATGTATGAAAAAATATATATATATAGCGCTACCTCGCTGACGCAGGAAACAGCGATCAAGTATAATAAATAATAATAATAATATATATATTCTATTGTGTAAATTGTTAGGAACACTCATTGCTCTAGTATAATTGAAGAAATTTTTTCTCAATAAAAAACTGATTGTTTATATAACCCCAGAACCCCTGTTTGGGGGGCTTTTGCAACTTAATGACAGTGCTACAATCAATGGCAGGAAACTGAAGGACTCCTTTGGAGAGAGAAACTCTGTTAAGGTACTGCATTTTTTTTTCTCCATTGAGAATGGTACAGATTTGCTCAGGGTAAGTTTTTGTTTGTGATATAACCTCATGGAGGCCAAGTACAGTAATGCAGTACATTGTGATAGTTAAGTAATGATTGATATCTGAAGTGAATGACTTACACTGAAAGCAGTTACTTAATTTGTTGCTGTGCTTTTATTGTAAATAGGTTGTCATCTTGGTCATATTATTTGCATTATTTTTGAATGGTGTAAAGGAACTGTTAGATCAAAAGTCATTTAGGACTCAGGTTGTGGAGAGGAATGTATTTCTTGCAAAACAGTTACTGAATCTTGTCGTACATTTTGTTTCAAAAGAACTAGTACGGTACAGTACATGGGGAGATATTACAAATCTTGGTGTTTGCTGTCAAGAAAAGGATGGAAATATACTCCAGAACATGATGGTTATATGAAATTTTGATTTGTGAGTACTATGAATATCAGACTGTCTTATGCATTATACTCTGTGTTCAAAGGCTATGATTAAATTTCTGACAGAAAACACTTTTTGGAATAAGTCGTGTTTAGAAAAGAATTATTCGATATTTAGGACAAAAAGTAGGTTTCAGGATATCTATTCTAATCCTGTGTATTGATCATGTTTAAGGCACTCTGTTTTGATCGTACTTGAATTAGATACATTTCAGTTACTTAGTCTTTCTCATTGTTTTTTAATCTTCATGGTTTTGGGGTAACATTTCAAAAAGTACAAGAAAATTCCTAGTGGCTCCTTTTCTGTTGTTTGTATATTGAATGATGGACATTTCCTTGTGATATTATCGTCACAGATTTTCTGTTATATTTGAATGTGTCTTTTGCTTATGTATGATTATGGGGGATGACTGTTAGACTCCTGAGAACACACAATATTCTTGTAATTTAGAAGAAATAGACAGCTCACCCTATTTCTTGGATCTACCTGCAACCCAAGATAACTGAATTGCAATGTAATGTAATGTATTTTTTTATATGTAATGATTACTTAATGATAAAGGTAATGAAATTCTCTTACTCTTACAGTACTTTAATCTTTTAGAAGTAGTATTCATCTGTTCAGTTCCATAGATGATAGCCAAACTATTCTTGTCTGGGTAGTTTTATGTTTTAATCCCTCGTTGAGTACTGAGATGGGGTAATAATTTCTGTTTTAGGAAGTGCTGCATGCTGATAAAATTTTTAACATTTTATAGTAAGAGGTCACCACGCTCTTAATTTCTTGAAAACATCAGTCCTCAGTTGTCTATATTTTGGGGATAGTTCACACTCAGCAGTATTTAACATAGCTTGTTTACATCACTTTTGATTTAGCTTATATTATTGTCATAACCCAAGGAAATGTCCATTGCATATGATAGTTTAAGATCTCTGCCTGGAATTGATAGATCAGGTAGAGGTATCGGGAGTTACAGCCGACTTGTTTTAACTCATGGAAAATGTAAGGACTTAATGTAACTTTTTGATCAATTACAAGAGTTCATAACTAATGCATAATATAAATAAAGTGTAACTTACTGAAACTGTGCATAGAAATTGCAAGTCTGCTGTATCACCCTATGGCTGTAACTGTTGCTGCTGTCACTCATTATTGTTTATAATCATGTTAGTCCAAGAAACAAGTGTTCCGTGATTCACCAGTGGATATGAAGATGGTATGCTGACAGAGTCTCAAATATTTTTTTTTTTTTTTTTTTTTTTTTTTTTTTTTTTTTTTAAGAAATATTTAAACACCTTAAGAAGGGATAGATGTTTGCTGTAATTTCTGCTGCAGTTTTTGTGTAAAAAATTGGTAGAATTATAAAAGTGTAGGAATAATTATGCAGATTTAATGATGAAATATCTGCGAAGCTAAAGAGAAAGTTAAGTATATGAGGTGCATTTCATTATATCAGTCATTTTAACAAAGTATCTTACATTATTTCTTTTATCATTTTGATTCCGAAACTGAAAACTGTCCTTTATTGTTGAGATTTTAAAATTTAGTTAATTTTAGTGAATTGAATGAAGATTGTTTACTTTTGCAAGCCTGTTTGAAATGAGAAAAAGTACTTCATTTATATTTGTAGACTGATATAAAGAGTGAACCTTAAAAATTTTTAAATTTTGAAACAAATGATAAAAGAAATAAAAAGCATCTGCAAAGGAAAGATTTTTTTGATATAATACAGTTATATTAAACATTTCATACCAGTATATATTACATGGCTGAAAGGAAACTGGAACTTCACATAATTCTTTTGAGGAAATATTTTGTAATAGTTTTATCTTGTGGAAACTATATGTGATTTCAGTGGTGCACAGCTGCTGATTGTTGAAGTTGAAAGTATGTAATCAGTGATATTCTTTTGCTTATGAGATTCTATGAAAAACTGCGAATAACATGTATCACCCAGACTTATTCTCTTTACTTCTCTTCTCTTCTCCCTTCTCTTTATTACTCGTTTCTTCCTTCACCCTCTCTCCTCTTCTTCACTTCATTTCATCTCTCTCTCTCTCTCTCTCTCTCTCTCTCAGCAATTAAGAAATCTGTAGTTAAAGAAAATTTTAAAGTTGTACAATTGAAATCACTACTTGTTATACCTCAAGATTAAAAGTATGTATAATACTCATCACTTCTATAATCACTTTACTGGCATGAATTTAATCTCTATACCACAAACCTTTAGTGGTGTAATGGCTTTCTAAGCCAAATCACTGAACCCAAGTTGTCTAGTGGGGGGGGGGGGTTGTAACAAACCATGATGATGACATTCTGTACTTTGAATGAACTTAGTATTGATTATAGCAGTGCTTTACACACACACACACACATTACATGAATATTTAATGACTTACATCTGCATGTACTGTAAACCAGATTGGATGGTTATACTTTGTTCCTGGTTTTGAAATAAATGACCATAGAAATGGAAAAACTTAGTTTTACCTTAAGATTTACCATTGAATTTATTTTGATACTCTTTGTGAGATTTTCCTTTTCTTAATCCTGCAAGACTTGCCTACTATGACTGAAAAGTGAAGCCTGCTTGTCTAGAGGTAATAGAGGGTTTTGTCCTCCTAGGGGTTAGGTGCTGTTGGCGAGGGCAGCTTTGCGAGGGCCTACGGCAGAGCAAGCTGGACACCGCAAGTATACCAGTGTCCTTTTTGTAATAGGTCGACTTTCAAGCAGATGAGTGATCTCAAGCGGCACATCAGGACTCACACTGGGGAAAAACCATTCAAGTGCCCTTTCTGTGACTACTGCTCAGCTCAGAGTACTCCTGTTAAAGCACACATCCTCAAGAGGCATCGTGATGTGACTTCAGCACCTTAATGGTTGAACAGGAAGATTAGTTCAAATTGTGACATTCTTTGGCATGGACAAACAAGTGATGAAATGCACCCTAGTGTCACTTTTGTCTGACTAGATTTTTTTTTTTTCATAGCAGAGGACTGGAAAGTGTTCTACACTGAAAAACTTATAGCAGACAAAAATGGTTAGACTTAAAAGCTTCGGGTGTTGCTGTTGGATATTTGTCAGTTTTGTTAGAGAACATTCTTCAGTTTTGCGATGGAATGTTCGTTGAAGCGTAAAGATATAAGTTATTAGTTTGTGACAGAAAAAAAATTGACCTCAAACCTAAGGTGCAACAGCCTGTTATTGGAAGACAGTACATGTGATACTTTTGTTCTGTCTCCTGTAGGATAGTGGAAGTGGCAGCGAAGCAACCGTCGCTGCCAGGGTTGTGTACACTGAACCTCCTCTAGGTTTACTCCAGCTGACTTGTCCATACTGCTTCAGGGCCACATTCCGTCAAACCAGCGACCTCAAGCGACACATCAGAATTCACACGGGAGAGAAACCCTACAAATGTTCCTCCTGTTCCTACCGAGCCTCGCGCAAAGACCTTTTACAGGTTCACATAGCAAAAAACCATCAAACATGATAAGGAATTTTATAACCAGAAATGGAGCTGGGGTAGTGCAAATTTTTGTGACAAAAAGCTGCTGCCAGAAATGGAAATAGTACCTATGCAGGCTTCTTAGTATGTCAAAGCCTTTTGTATCTCTGATTGATAAGGAGGGTATTGTACCTAGTGTGGTTCATGGAATGGTAGTGCATGTAAGAATACTGTTTGCAGGTATTTAGAAGTTACAGTCTGAAGAGGAAATATGTAGTTTTTTACTTATTTACAGGAATGTTTTACATTGCCTTGCAAATGCAGGAAATGGCAAACAAATAAAAAAGAAAAAAGTGTACCTTTCAAATACATGGTCATAGAAAACTGCTGGGTGTAGGAAAACATCAATGAGAGGCATTATTTAAGCACATTTATTGGCTTCACAATACAAGAGAAAGGTTCAGAAACTAATTTATAGACGTTGGATGATGTACGGTTTTGTCATGCATTTGGCTACCTTGCATTTTAAGTTTAAAAGGATGATGATACTGTTAGTCAGAGACATATTGAATATGAAAGTGATAATAGTATCCTGAAGACAAAACTTTTAGATATTTTATGGTACATACTCACTCAGAAATATATTCTTTTGTTGAGACATACAAGTTGTATGTTATTCAAAATACTTTTATTATTATTTTATTATAATATGCAAGTATTTCATGATAAAAATTGTGTTTGGTGGTTTCATATGACTTGTGCTTTCAAAAGCAAAGCTGATGGAAGGTGTAGTTTTTGTTTTTGGTTTTTTATTCAAAATTGACACTCAGTATTGCAGTGAGATTTGTTGATTGACGTAAGATTAAAGATTTTTAACACTAGGAAATCAAGTAATTTTTGTACTGTTGAACAGTTATTGTCTTCACAATAACTGGAAAGAATTAGTTCCAAAGAGCTATCTTGTGGTAAGTTAATGTTTGATGCATTGCAATTTTTAGCAAGAAAATAAATAAATGAATGGAAAGCTGAAATTTTTTGCGGAGTGAAGTATTCATATTAGGAAACTCTGTTATGAAGTCCGTTAGAATTTGTTCCATAAAAACTTTTAAAATTTTCTAAATAGCTTTGTTTTGAATTGTTTGGAAGGAGTATCTTTTCAAAAGTTAATTTGTTACCCTAAAATTCTTCATAATGTATAGTTTTAACAGGGTCTATCTTGTGGTAAGTTAATGTTTAATGCATTGCAATTTTTAGCAAGAAAATAGATGAAAGAATGGAAAGCTGAAATTTTTTGCGGAGTGAAATATTCATATTAGGAAACCTTGTATGAAGTCCGTCAGAATTTGTGCCATAAAAACTTAAAATTTTCTGAATAGCTTTGTTGAATTGTTTGGAAGGAGTATCTTTTCAAAAGTTAATTTGTTAACTTAAAATTCTTCTTCATGTATAGTTTTAACAGGATTGGTTTACCAGTAAAATTAATTTGTGAAAATTACACTTCTTTCATTGTGTATTGAAATTTTTTTTCTTGGAGTCTAACTTCTGTGAAATTTGTGTTATGAGTTTTGTCTGGTGGTCCTATACATGCCATTATTCTTTATTGATAAAATGATTAGATAATTAACATTGACAACATAAGTTGTTTCATCATGGAAAGATGGTACTTACATCTGCTTTGGTTATAAGAATGGAAACGGTTCAACTAATATTCATAAATAGAAATTAAATGTAGAATATGGGTACCTGCAGAATGAAGTATAAAACTATATATTTTAGTTTTTTCCCTGAATCTCGTTAAGAACTTAAGTCTTGGCCATATTTTGTTATGTATAGCGAGAAAGGTTATTCATTTGCTGAAATTTAAATCTGCAATTTAAAGTGCTTTACAGAAAATTTGTAAAATGTTTAAAAAAAAAAAACGGTATAAATCTGTTCACCAGTTATGTCATCTATTTTAACCTTACATATTAGCTTTATGGATAGTTATTGTCTTATTGGATTGGTTTTCCTGTTGCAGTTTGGATATGTGGAGAACTCAGAAGGTCAGATGCTTGCTTGTACCTTCTGTGGCCGTGACAGGTTCAGGTCTGAGTATTATTTGATGCGACATTTGCGCACCCATACTGGGGAGAGACCTTATCCCTGCAGTAAATGCCCCTTCCGTGCTTCCCGAAGAGATCATTTGGACCGTCACATGAAGAGGGTGCATGTGGAACAGATAAGCAATGAGAAATGGATGCAAATGGCCTAGAAAATTTTTTGTAGTTATAAGAAACTCATGATGCATGACATAATGCAATTTAAGAAGCGTGAAGATCCTTCTCCCAGGGATGTTTTATGCTGCACTGCTGCTCCACTTTTCCTGTTACATTGTTTGTAGTTTCTGGCATTTAGCTTTTGCAAAGTTGAACATAACTTGATCAGCAAGTTCTGCTTCAGAATCATTATATTGTTCCTTCATAAATTTGTTGGATGTAGGCTATGTACAGTACACACCTACCAGGTTTTATGAAGATGTGATCCTGGTGTCATAAGTTTGATGGAAATAATGGCTGTTATTAAAAGGCTGTGATATATTAGTGAGAGGATATTTTCATTTTGTTACATAGTGTAACAATGTTGAAAAATGGCTAGGGATTATAATGAATCCCTGGTTCTTTTGTAGGGTTTAAAATGTCTGGAATATTTTATGGCACCTGAATATTAAATGAGAAGTACTTATTCTGAAAATATTTTATGGTAACAAGTGTTCCACAGCAAAAGTTTGAGTAACTTTGCTGATTCCTTGCATATTGACGTTAAAAGGGTAAATTTAAATGAATTCTTAAACCAAAGTCTGGAAATGATAAATCACATGTAAACTATGAAATGGTTATTTTGGTAAATGTGTTTAAAGCATTGTCTTTTAAAGATTATTCTTGAAATACATAGAAAAATTATCCTTCTTTTTTTTTTTTACCCTAATTATAAACTTTCGCTTACCACAGTTGCTTCATTCTTCATTGCATAATGCTCTCATGAAAGGCTGTAGGTGAGTTGCTGATGATACTACACTATGCTGGTGGCAGATTCAAGTGAGAAACTGTTAAAGTTGGTTTTCACATTTGAAATTGTTTGAAAGGAAAAGGTTGAGAATGAATGAATTAAATGGGTCCTGGAGTCACACCAGGAACATTTCAAGAAGGGCACTGGGGAAGTTACTTCATAGATGAAATGATATTTGCCAGTGACCACAAGGAATATGGAGAAATGACATATCCCAAGCACTTATGACTAATATCACATCTTCCATGATGGGAGAATAGAGATGAGAGAAAAATTATGTCTGAAGCCAGACTATGTAGACTCTGGAAGTGTGTGTTTTCATGTGTTTCCTTTGTATTTGGCAGAAGAGGGGCACTGCTCCAGTCATCAAATGTGTTACATGATCAAGATGAATTGAGTTTTTTACCGATCATGTCTACTGGATAGCCTTATCAAAGGCAAGACCTGTAAAACAGCTGAATTTGTTATGATCATTTAAGAATTTTATGAATGTCATGGTGCCTGACTTATGCTAAATGCCAAACAAAACTCCATATAAGACCAGAAACCACATGCTGCCACTCTCCTAATGTTTGGGCTCTATAATAAGTGAATTTTTGTCTCATTCTTTATCCCTTGAAGATGTAATATTACGCAAAAGTGCTTTGGAAATTTCATATTTATTTTCTTGAGGGATATCTGTTAATACTTGAATCGTCATCGTGGTTTGTCTAGACGCACGCACACATACACATTTGGGCGTCTATGGTGAAGTGGTTAGTGTTATTGATCATGTTACCATAGGGTAGGATCCGCTAGGGTTCAAACCCTTGGCACGGCATTTGGCCTACACCCAACCAAGGTTTTCATCTTCCTTTTGGGGCTGGTGGGTAAATGGTACCTGGCGTAGACTGAGGTATATGTGTGTGTTGATACATACATATGGTTAATGATGATTTATACAAGGTCAAGAAATGGGGAACACAAGTGTCAAACTCTCCCCATAACACACAAATTGTAATCACACACACACACACACACAGTAGTGTCGTAGTTAGTGTCACTGAACTAGAATCAACATGGGTCAGCCTGGTATGGGACCTGTAAGGGTTAGACTCTTCATGGTAGTCGGCTTACACCCAACCTAGGTGTTCATCCTCCCTTTGGGGCTGGTTGGTAAATAGGTACCTGGCTTAAGCTGGGGTGTTTGCATTCATATTTAAGAGTAAAGACATAGTACATATATACAAGATTATGAGATAGATAGTACAAGTGGTATTCTCTCTCCATGTAAAAAATATTGCACATGCAAACACAGGTGCACTCATGGCCAAAACAAGAGAATGTTTCTTGAGTTTGGTAACCACATCTGAGGACGTATAAAGAGCTAATGGAGAAGGTCCAGAGGAGCGTAACAAATAAGGAACAAGAATTAAGAGAGTTCTTTCGAGAGAGAAGAGTGAGGAATGACCTGATGACAGCCTTGAAATTTTTCAACCAGGTTAATGAAGTAGACAGTTAAGTTCTTTTCTGTTCCTGAAAAAGAATCTTGTTCAGCAAAACTACCAAAGAATTGTCCATATTCACTACTACTGAAATATATGTTGTTCAGGCTGCACTTGAGTTATTTTAGCAGTCCCCCCAAAAATGTACTTTCAGTTCAAGTTCCCAGAGTTGCATTAAACTATATCACACATTGCTCCAATACATGCAAGAGTTTTACAAGTCCATGTATATCACACATTGCTCCAATACATGCAAGAGTTTTACAAGTCCATGACTGGATTGTAAGAATCCAATTAAAACATAGAATTATAGAATTCTGCTCTTGTCCAGGAGATGATGGTAATAGTGCTAATGAAATAACAGGTGCTAATGTTACAGCAGCAATCCCTACCAATTTGTATCTCGGTAATTTTATCGGCAAATTAAATAATTGTGTTAAATGTATACATTATTAAACTCTGCCTATTTGTGGTTTCACTGTGAGTGAAAAGTTATTTTATAAGGCTTTATTATCATCAATTATCAAAGTGCCTAAAGGTTAAAACTCCCAAGAAACTCATATTTCATGTCTGCAGTGCTGGTTTCGTATTCTATTTTGGCGTACCATTGTTATTTTTGCAGACACCAAAATGGGTATTTGGAAGCAAAAAACTAGTGGGTAAAAGTGCAGGCAAACTCTGGCAGATGCAAAAGCTGGCTGAAGCCTAGATTTGTTTGTATATTAGCCACCAAGGAGGGATATATTTTGCTGTTAAAATTGTAAAATGTCCATGGTATTGTACAGAACGATTTTATGGGTTAATACAGTCACGGAGTATTGTTTTGTGTATTTTTTGGCTTTTGGTCTCTCATCCCCCATTTAACATATAAATGTATGATGCTGATTAGCATTGTGTGCCTCTCAGCATTCCTTATCATGTGTTAAGATGAAAATATTTTTATATGTCTGATGTCTTCCTACATGGCCTCCCATCACCTGCAGCTAAATGTGAAAGTCTTTCCGTATTGTATGTTGATAACCTCACAGTGACATCACAGTTCCCTTGGCAACAATAAACATGGAGGACATCGTGCACATGGAACCCCTGCTTACACAAAACAGAATGGGAGACAGGAATTGAACCTGAACCCTCCAGTCACCCTAATTGGTAAACCATTCCTACACAACCAAATTCTAGCAATTGTTGGCATCAAATATGACATACAGTTGTCCTTTGTTGATGCAAGTGTTTGGAATATTGTTTGGGGGAAATTGTCAAAAAGATTATTAGAAAGAGACATTCCTAGTGTAAGCTACAGCAGTTGGAGGAAATGTAACTAATGTTACGTTGCAACAAAATTTGAATTAAGGAAGGCTTTTTTTTTTTTTTTTTTTTTTTTTTTTTTTTTTTCCAGAATTCTTCTTAGCAGAGAGATTTTCCTGTGTGTTATTTTCATTGAAAGAAGAATAGCATCCCATTTTCTTTTGTTTTAGCTAGCTTTGATTAATGTAGTTTTGTAAGGACTGAGTTTTCAAGAATGTGAAAAATACCTTCTGTAATAAATGATATTAGAATGGAGAGGTTGACAGAGTATATATGTCAGAAGTGGAGGGGACATGGAGAAGTAGGAGACCAAACTGGTGGTGGAAGGATGGAGTGAAAGGATTTGAATGACCAGGGTCATAACGTTCAAGAGGGTGAAAAGTGTGCATGGTATAGAGTGAATTGGAACAATTTGGTATACAAGGGTCAGCGTGCTGTCACTGGACTGAACCCAGGGCATGTGAAGTGGATGGGCCAAACCATGTAAAGGTCTGTGAGGACTGGTCATGGATATAGGTTGTGGTTTCAATGCATTGTGCATGACAGCTAGAGAATGGATGTGAGCAATTGCCTCCTTTTTTGCCATTTCCTTGTGCAGCCTTGCTATCACAGGAAAATACAGAAAAGTATATGAGAAAAAGAAACATATGATATATATGAAAGATATTTAAAGGATGCATATAGGTAGTGTAAAATACATATGGATTAAAAGAAATTTTTTTTTTTAATGCCCTGAAGTGTATGTTGAACAAAATCACACCAAGAAAAAAGGATTATAATCATGTACTCTTACATCAATGCCACTAGCAAGGGCCCTTCCCTATCTACTCTCAACCTTTCCACACAAATGTAGTTAATTAATTTTTGGGTATTTTTGAAAATAGCATATGATGAGATATTCTGCAAGGTTGAAAAGTTCTTTCTATTTAGATTTTTTCTCTCTCTAGGGGAGCATCACATGAGATAGATTTTGCAGTTATTGAAGAAAATACCTGGGAAAGTTGTATACTTCCCTCTGTATTGTGAGGGTGTTAAGAAGGCAGGGTAGGGTCTGAGCCAGCAGCATGGATGCTCTATTTCATGTTAAGCTTATTTTTTCTGTGATGATTTATGTGCATCCTTTTTGACAATCTGTGGATGACTGAGATATATGATATTTTTTTCAACTGGTGGGAACCATTAGTTCTTGTATGATGTATATAGCAGCCATATTATCTCTCATGCTTGCAGAACACTGCAAAGTGTTAAAATTAGATACCCAAATCATTGGTATGCTTCCCTCTGTGTAAAATTAGATACCCAAATCATTGGTATGCTTCCCTCTGTGTTGATGTGAGAGGGTGTTGAGTGGACAGGGGAGGGCCTATGTTGGCTGCACGGATATGCTTTATCTCAGGAAGTGTAGGATAATTATGGGTTTTTCTTGACATGATTTCATTCTTTACACACCTAATCACATAGACACTGATTTAGGTATGGAAGGAGGGGGGAAAGTGGAAGTCAGGAAACCACAAGCACGGACATGAGTGCAATAAGAGACAGTGACCCTGAATCAGGTATGGGAGAGGGGAAAGGGAGAATGTGGAGGACTGAAAATTCTCTTGGTTCTGGCCATGGTAATTTTTCCAAGGCATGATTTCAGATTACACATACATTTTTTCATGCATCTTTTATTTATTTTACGTTTTCAACATAATGTTTTATTTTGTGCTTACATATTGTTTTCATAGAATTTTGTTTATAAGTAATTTTCTCCAAATTATTTTGCAAGACTGATACCATAGATTTTTTTATATTCTATAGCTAAGTACAGTTGTGAATGCGTATATGTTGCATCACGCTTAGGTGGTATATATGCACTGCGCTTGAGTTGCAGATGGGCGTCTACAGAAGCATTTTTAAGGGGGGCGAAACTTATACCTATAATGTAGGGGCTCACCTTTTACAGTTTGTAAGTAGACTAAAAGAATATGTTGTGTATACTAAAACTCAAACACAAATTTTCATTTATGATATAGATTACTTCAGATTTTTCGTGTAATTATGATAAGTACAGATGTGTTCTGATTTTGAATGCTTCGATATAGTGAAAGTACTCTCATCTTTTTATTATGATTTGGGCCACGAGTTTTGTATCAGCATCCATTTTGTAAAGGTGTATCAATTGCCACTTGTATAGTTCTACACTTAAACCCTTTTGTACCAGATGCCACTTTACTCAGCTTCCTGCAAGTACTGCTGTTACAAGTCTTCTCCCCAAAATAAAAAGGAAAGCCTTTAACTTGCAGGAAAAAATGAAAATGCTGGACAAATTTAAGTGGGAGGTAAGGATGAAAATGCTGGGCAAATTGTAGTGTGTTGCTGTCACATCTATTCTCTTCAAAACATTCTTCTTACAAATGGTGAAAGATATTGCAGATATATATATATATATATATATATATATCTGCAATATCTTTCACCATTTGTA
>JAYMFT010132109.1:0-13010 GCA_038088735.1 Panulirus argus | reverse complement strand
ATATTTATATATATATATATATATATATATATATATATATATATATATAACGTTAATAGGATGACCTTGGTTTGGGCCTCAGCTGCCCGTGCCGTCTCAGCCAACATTAAAAAGAAAACTGTTTAGCTTTAAGTCAAACTTCTTGAGTTCTTGAGTGCGACAGAACGACCTATGGATATGATGTCTGGATTTCGACGTTGACCCTGAAGGATCAAGTCAAAGACCGTCCAGAGGTCGCACCTAAGTGCCTAAGGGTCGTCCCATCGTGCCCAAGGGATGTGCTGCTGCGTCCAAGGGTCGTGCTTTTGTGCTCAAGGGTCGGGCTCCCATGTTCATGGGGTGAAAACATATGAATGGGTATCTTAATTCTTCAGTTTTAATGCCTCACTTTCATTCTATTTCTGTTTCAATTATTTTTAGCCACCATATAATTCACTTGTTTTCCTTAAAACTGTGAATACATCTTCGACTGATTTCTTCAAATTGTCTTCATCTAGAATTCACACGATTCAAAAGATCTTTCCATACTTGAGATGTTCATGTTGTTTCTCGTGTGTTTCAAGTAATTTTTCCAAACTCCTACATTTGCTGTTAGATTTTGTTCTCAGTTTGTTCACCTAAGAGGAAAATAATTTTCTGTAATGTAAAGATGTTATTCATCGTATATACCCTGCCTCTTAAACAGCAGAACAAACTAAATTCCTTTTTTTTTAGATCTTTTTTTATGTCTTACAAAAAATATGTTGGAGTCACACTCCGTTAATAGGTCTGTGACGTAACAGGATCCTGGTCCGTCTGGACGAGGAGGAGGAGGAGGAGGAGGAGGAGGAGGAGGAAGTAATGGGAGAGAGGGAGGAGGAAGGAGAAGAAGATGTAAGGAGAGAGTTGATGATAGAGTATAGAGAAGAGCGGGAGTGGAAAAGAGAGGACTTAAGAAAGATTTGAAAGAGGGAGAGGGAGAAGGAAGGATAACGTTCACGGGAGGGAGGAGTAGGGACAGGATAAGATGGGAAGGTTGAGGAAGATACAAGAATAGGGAAGGAGAGGAGAGAAAATGAAACGCGGAGAGTGGAGAGGATAAAAGGAGAGAAAGGAAGAGTAGGAGAAAGGGAGGACAATGGAAGGAGGAAAAGAAATTCGAAAACGAGGGGAAAAGACAGTAGAAGATGGAACAGGATAATGGATAAAAGGGGAAGAAAAGGAAAGGGAGGATGCAGCAGAGGAAAGGGGGAGGCAAAGACACATCAAGAGGGGACCGAGATAAAACGTATGGGTGAGGAGGAGGAAGCATCAGCACTCCAGTTGAAATAAGAGACTGCTTTGATGGAGACTAAGAGGGGGTAAACCACGCATAAAACCAAAGAGACGAGAACTGGGGATGGCTGAGGACGGGTTTGGAAAATGGGAGATGGCGGAGAAAGACGAAGCTGGAAGAAAAAAAAAAGTTGAGAGAAAACGGGTATGAACACTTGTTGAGGTGGAGAACGGCTGGAGTAATACAAGGGTGGAACAGGGCAACAAAAGAAAGAAGGAGGGATTGAAGGCATAATGAAAGACGGCGTATGATGAGAAATGAGAGGATAAAGATGGAGATAAGGATAGAGTAGGTGAAGGAAGGATTTGCTAAGAATCAGAACATGATAGCAGGAAGAAGAAAAAATGATAACTCTAATGAAACAGCTCAAACTATATATGTTCATTCCTACTCGTCAGAAGCCCTGCCTTGTGTTGCACCAGCACCAACTCTGGAGTTATCAGGTCGTGATGGAGCTTCCTCTGACGGTAATTTACTACGCAATGATCGGGTGTTGTCGATGTCTGTCGAGGGGAAGTTTTACATAGCGGGGACAGAGATGATGGGATACATAATAAGTACCAACTGTTTATGGGCAAAATGCAAGAAAATTAGGTTTCCATAGATTGCTTAGTCATAAGATGTTGCAAAAGACTGGAAGGGAAAATATTGCAAAATTATCATCCAGTCGTGACATGGAGGAAAAATATTAGGTGTAACTATGAGGAAAAAAAAAATAAATGAAATTGCCTATTGAGAAAACTCTTGAGTTAAAGCCGTATGTTAGGACTGTGGAGCAGCCATGCCTTCTCACCTTCCTCCAGCACGAGGCCCTCAAGTTCCAGGTTTGTAAACAATAGTTACGTGACCTGGGTGAGGGAGGAGGAGGAAAAAGGAGGAGGAGGAGGAGGAGGAGGCGAGGAGGTGGTTGGCTTCGCTAGTGGGAGAGTTGGACAGAGAGGATATGATAATCGGTGTGTATCCCACAGGGGGAGGACGTGCGTCCACGCACCTCCATATTCGAGACCAAAGATCAAATCCTTGTGATTAGCGAGCGAAGCAGCATCCGCCTAAGTCGTAGCGACCGGAACCATCTTACATATTAGAATTGCTGGCCTTACTTACTGTCTCATCGAAACGGGACTACCGGGCTAGTCGTACAATCTTCTTACAAGCACCATACACCTACAACAAATATCACTTATTTTCTTCACATAATTTCTCTTTTCTTCTATTGCTTTTAAACGTAATCCTGATAGAGTCTAACAACTGTATGACCTCTAGTCCCCGGCATCATGGGGTGCTGAGAACCTCCAGGTTCCTGCCTGAATATGCTTCCAAAGAGGAGGGCTCTGGTAATTGCAGTACCGGCACCTCTAATAGACCTATAGACCTGCCTCTTTTTCTATTCATTGCAATTACGTTATCCGTGAGGCAAAGCGTTACTTTATATTCAAAGGAAATGCGATAACCTCTCCTCTTCATACACTGATAGGTCTTTCTGGACTTTAGCTAAGGGTATCATTAACAACTTTTGTTTAACTAACTATCCTTCACTTTTCCGTTCTGACGGTACTATAGCTGTCTCTACCGTAGGTAAAGCAACACTCTTTGTTTTCGTTTCTTCTGTAGCTCTGCCATGATTGACTCTAACATTCATTCACCCCCTGATGCTCCTCTTCCTAATCCTATGCCCCTTTCAATAATTTCTTTTCGAACTGTCCGAAAAGAGCTTCTTTCTCTGGACACAAGTAAGACTTAAGGTCCTGATGGCATCCATCTTCGTGTACTGGAGTGTGCCTCCGAACTTGCTCGTCCGCTTCAATTTATTTAAAGACCAGAACTTTTTCTTCTTGGAAGAGTGCGTTGATACATTCCATCCCTAAGAAATGTAAGGATTTTAACCCCTCTAACCATAGTCCTGCCGATTTAACATCTACTATTTCAAAGGTCTTTCATTCCATCCTCAACTCCCATATACCCACATATCTTGAATCTCACAGTCTCCTCTCTGATCACCATATGGCTTCCTTAAGGCGAGATCCATTGGTGATGTTCTTTCCTGTCTTACTGATGTCTGGTCATCATTCCTGAAAGATTTTAGGGAATCCTATGTAGTTGCCCCTCTATATCCAAAGATTTTGACAAGTTTTTCCGCCCTCACTTTGCTCCCTCTCTAGCCGTGGCTGTTGATTGATCATCCTCTCCGCCCTTCTCCATCAACAGCGGTGTCCCTCTAGGTTCTGTCCTGTCTTTTAAACTTTTCCGCATTTTTATCGACGATTTCCTTTCTTATACATGTGACCAAATGCATTCCTTTGCGGACGACTTAACACTGCGTACCTCCACAATCTTCAATTCTGCTCCAACTTCTCACTCGATCTGCATCTCGTCTCGGTTCAACTTCCTCAATAAACTTAAACTTGGACAAGGTATCTTAGTGAGGTAGACGAAATCTGGTTAGTTTACTCGTAATGCCTCCGAGGACCAGTTTCTGCATATCTCTTTACCGAAAATTCCTCACAACTTTCCTCTCTCCTTTGACGGATCTGTAATTCCACCTCTGGAATCGGTGAACAGACTTCGTATTACTGTAACATCCACAATGTCTTGGAGACCCTACATTACGGTGATAGCTAAGTCTAACTTTAAGAAACTGGGAGTCCTGCTTAGATGTCGAAATTTCCTCCGAACAGTTGCTCCGCTTATACAAAGGATTGATCCGTTTTTGTATAGAGTACTGCTCTTAAATCTGGAGTTGTTCTAGCTCTGCATTCTTACTTGACAGGGTTGAGTCGAAGGCTAACTTCGAAACTTGACCCACTTACTCTACTCCGCAATGTTGGTTCATTTTATCTTTGCTATAGGTATTATTATGGTCTATGCTCCCGAGAGCTGACTGCTTTGTGTTCCCAGCCACTAGCTAGACCACTCAATACTTGGCAAGCTGCTGCGTCACATGAGTTCTGTATGGCGTTAGTAACTCAAGGGTGGGCCGTTTTGATAACTGTACTTCCCTACACGTTGAAGCTTTGGAACTCTTTACCTTCTCATGTCTTTCCCAATAACTATGACCTGGCTCATTTCAAAGAAAGGTCTTTCACTTTCTCAAAAACTAGTACATACTTTCCCTGTCCTTTTTTCCCGTTTCCTAATTCTCTCTATTTTTCAACTAGGGCCCGGCCTTGATGTGGACTTTTGTCCGTGACTGGAGCCTTCAACATATATAAAAAAGAAAAGAAATAACATGCGCCATTTCCCGCATTAGCGAGGTAGAGTTGAGAACAGAGGACTAAGCCTTAGAGGGAAAATCCTCACTTGGCCCCCTTCTCTGTTCCTTCTTTTGGAAGAGTAAAAGCAGGAGGGGAGGATTTCCTGCCTCTCCTTTTAGTCGCCTTTTACGACACGCAGGGAATACGTGGGAAGTATTCTCTCTCTCCAATCCCCAGGGATAAATAGGGATAAATGTGGACCATTTAACCTGAAACTGATAGACAAATGCTAATCAGCTAACATTCTTCTTGAAATTAAATCAGCTGGGTTATCAATTCCGGAACAATGACGCCAGCAACTAGTAGGAGTTATACTTTGAATTTTGGTGACTCTATTTGCAACAAACGTTTTCCATTTATAAGGGTCGCCTTGTATCCAAGCAAGGGCAATTTTTGAGTCCGTCCGATAGAATTAATTAACCTTGAACATGACAGAGACACCATCAATTCCAACCAGGGTTGAGTTACAGTCTTGATAGGTGCTACTCTAGATAAGGAAGCCACTAGTGACACCTTATAAGAAACATCCTCTCACGGAGTTCGAATAAATATACAAACCCCATATCCCCTTTCAGAAGCATCTCCAAAGGCATGCAGTTCAATCCTACAAAGGCTTTTCCAAGGAATATGTGAAAAAATAGCATCTATTAATCCTTCATGACTTTAGAAATGTAGCACTCTTGACACACTTCTGAAACTTACTTTGTAATTCTAGTGGCAACAAATCATCCCAAAGAAGACTTAATCTCCAAATGTCTTGGAAGAGTATTTTACCAAACATTACAAAGGGGTTTATAAGACCTAAAGGACCAAAGATCTTGGCAATTAGACTAAAAATAGATCTTTTGGTAAATACTAAATCAACCTGGGAACTTAGTTTCATTCCCTCAAAGGAAAATGTATCAGAGGAAGTATGTCATCGCAATCCTAGCACATTAGTAGCTTCGTCTTCATTTACATGATCAACTCTATCATTAAATCTAGAAATTATGTGTGTGTGTGTTTGTGCGGATGTGTGTGTGTGTGTGTGTGTGTGTGTGTGTGTGTGTGTGTGTAGGAAAGCATAATAGGAAAGACCCGGTCTTATGTGGCCTCTGGAAGACGTTCCCTAACAGGTAACGAGTTCTTTCCCGAGTGGCTGGATGTGTTCACTGGTTCTGCCCCTCCACCTCAGCTCATCCATTCCTGTGTTTCTACCCTCGCCTCTAACCTGGAACAATACAAAATCCACATTTGTTATTGACACTCATGGCCCCTCGGTAGTGGGTGGGACATGGCCTCCTTCAGCAGCGTGGTGGTGGGTGTGACCCAAGTGGTCTCCACCAGCAGTGGGAGTGGTGCCGAGCAGCCGCTCAACACCGGGAAATTAACCCTCGCTCAGTGATAAATGAACCGGCCCGGTATTAATAGTCATGTTTTACCACTGGTAATGGCAAGATGAGGAAGGGAGAAGAAGAATAATTACCGTTCAGGGTAACACTTTGTGGAGAGATTTATTTTAGGAAATTAATTGAATAATCACAGAAAGGTTAAGGCAAACTGCTAGACTCCTCCCCTGCTTGCATCCCTCCACTAGTACGCTTTGTAGGTGCCCCATTGCTTGTTGAACTTTAGGGATCGTCAAGAAGGAAAACGGGTTGTTGTAAGTTTTGCTTTGGGGCTTTTTCTAGGTGTAGGGCGTCACTTGCTGGGCTTCAGAGCTCAATATAGAAGTTAGGTGCTGTTAAGTAGGGCTTTAGGGTAAATTTAGGCGTGAGATACTGCGACAAGATTTTGCAGCTCATTTAAGGTTCAAGGTGCTGCCTGCTGGACTCGGGAGCTAATTACAGCTGCTGGATGTTGCTTACTGGGTTTTAGTTTCGACGGTTCATTTTCAAGTATGAGGTGATGCAACCAGGCATCATAAGTCATTATAGGTGCCAGGAGCTGTTGACCCAACTTTGGGTTTTATTTTGATGGTTATCATGATACCTCTATCTTAGAACGACGTTCTTATATAAACATGAATAGTTTACTGATAGGATGTGTTGTAGTTTATAGGAGCTAGGTGTTGCCAGTCAGGTCTTGGTGTTTGCAGGTGCTAGGTGTTGCCAAAAAGGTTCCGAGGTCGGTATATGCTAGATATTGCCAGTAAAGTCCTAGGGTTGGCAAGTGCTTGATGTGGCTAGTAAGGTCTTGGGGCTGGCAGGAGCAAGGTACTGCTGATAAGGTTCTGAGTCTGACAGGTGTTAGTTGTTACCAGTAAGGTTCTAAGACTAGCAGATGACAGGTGTTGCCAGTAGGGTCCCCAGCCTGGTAACTGGCAGGTGCTTTAGCACGATTCTGGGGCTGGATGGGTTCAGGTGTTGCCAGTAAGGTTCTGGGCCTGGCAGGTGGAAGAGGTAAGCTGGCAGGTGCTAGGAGTTGCCAGTAATGTCCCAAGCCTGATTCTAGGTGATCTTCGTATGATTCTGGGGCGGCTGGGGCTAAGTGATATCAGTTAGGTTGTTAGGAGTCAGAATATTAAAGGTGCGTGGGACCTCTAAATGAAGTTAACTCTCACATCTATAAGTAGTGGAGACTCTGTATCAGATTTACCGTATATACCTTGAGGCATGAATATTTCGTCTCGTAAACAATGATACTTAAACTGTAAATCCCGTGTGCCCCAGATGAGGTGCTGACGCTTATATCTCTACCAAGGGCTCTATGATTAGCTCCAGTTGTAATGTCTTGGACTCCATCCTCTACTTAAAACTGCAGAACTGAAAAATATAGACTTTGAATGGCTCTAAAGTAAACAATTGATCTTAGATCATATCTTGAGCAACCAGATATATGTTGACGAACCCGGACACATACTATGACGTGCATTATCAACCTGTGGTGCTTTGGTTATAGACCCCAGGTACTCTCTGTGAAGCTCTGGTTCCTTGACGCTGGTGTTTTGTACAGTGTTGTTCCAACTGTATTCTTAAGTTACAGTGAGATGGAGACACAAGTACCTTCGGCAGGAAATAGTTTGTTAAAAGTTTTAGTGAGAAGGTAAATGACTTGATAAACTGTACTAGTGCTGTCTAACAAGGTAGTAGTGTTATGACTGCTGACTATGTTAACTATATCCTTTGTAATATAAGTCAAGGTGTGTTGTATTAGCACTAAGATAATTGGCAAGGTAAATTGCATTATGTTTAAACAAATTAGCACTAAGATAACTAGCAAGTTAAATTGTATTAGTTTTAAGATAACTGTCACGGTGAATTATATTAGCATTAAGATAAATGACAAGGTTAAATTAATTAGTGCTAGAGTACCTGACGAGGTTAACTGTATTTGTGTTGAAGTAACTGACAAAATTAACTATACTGAGCTCAGATGTTTGAGTTTTATGCCACACTGATCTTCTTTTGGGTTCACAATTCGACTTCCATTTTCAGTATTCATGGCGATCAGCTAGCTTCATGCACCGAGGTATTCATAGCTAAGTTCTTATATTCCATCTCCCGCCCCAAGATTGTCCTTAGATTGTACTGGAGCAGAACGAGCTGGATATTCAAGTAGGGAAGTCGGCTATTTTGATCGTGTAGTTCCTTTGCCGACCTGAACAACAAAATGGAACATATTAGTTGTTGTGCTGTCTTTGCTTGCTTGACTGTCGACCCCCTGTCTAAAGAACGCATTGAATGATATTTAGTTTGCAGTTCAAATCGTATACCCAATAAGATTTTTTACTTGGCCGTCGTTTATTTTGCAACATTGTTGGTTATAGGCTGCTTAACGAAGAAATGTGACTGGTCTTTGTTGTATGTGATGGAACACCTGATTTGATGATATGTACATTTACCCACACATTTTCCGGTGATTTTCATGTTGGATACAATAGTCTTCATTAGAATACTGCCTGTTATTTAAATCACTTTTATCAAATTTGTATGAAAGTCGAGTAACATTCCCTTTGGACATTTGGCCAACCACTGGGTATCGTGGTGGTGTGTGTTGTAACGACGCTGGCAAACGGAATTTGCTGAGCATGTCGACCGTCCAGTAGGTTTATGGGTACTGATCTACAAACCTGGTTTAATGTTTACAAGTGTACTCATGCGATGTACAGGTGTACGATGGACTACAGTTTAGTGCTAAGAAGTACAGGTGCTCCTCAGAGTAGCTGCAGATTGTGGGAAGTACAGCTACATACTACAGCTGATTCTAGGTTTGGTAAGAAGCTCTTGAACACGAAGGTAGGACACTTGGGAATGTTGGCGTGACCTTTGTCCTTTCTCTTAGAGGAAGGTCAGAGGCTACGCCTTGGGGTATAATTCCAAAGGAAGGGGTTGGGTCATCAAAGACAGGCGTCGGATTATCAAAGGCATGCGCCGGCTGACGAAAGGCAAGTGTCAGGCCAAGTATTAGCTTATAAACTTGTACATGTTGACAGTCCTTTTGATGAAAAAAACATCTTTTTTATACATAGCGAGACAGATGTTGCGGTTATTGTGAAAACTGTTTAGTAATGCATAGATTCTCTAATTGTTTCTACAATTGAATGACAAGGTGCAACTTTCTGAGCGTTGTTCCAGTCAATAGGGTGGCTGAAGTTTCCCTTTTGCAAGAATAGAGCACTTACTTCTTGTACAACAAGAACACTATACTGATGCTGCTTTATTCTTAATTCATTTTTTACCTTTCTTTCCTCTTTGTCGTAAGTAAACATAACTATTTGAATTTTTAGGTGACTTTTTTATGAGGAAATTCCTCACTGTACTGCTGTTCTCAAGTGCAATGTCGAGATCAAAATCCTTAAGTACTGCATCTGGGACAGTTCTAGGAAGTTGTGGTACGGTAGCACTAGGGGCTTTTAGTGCTGGAAGGTTTCGTGGCTTTTGAGTTAAAGAATATCATTCTTACTCTGTACAAAGATTTGTCAGTGAAGGACTTGGGGAACTTTAAGGCCGATGCAATTTTATCAATTTTGCTGATTTCACCAAAGAAAAAAATCTGGACTGCAGATACGGAACGAAAGAAGTAACACTGCCCTGAACAGGGGATTGTTTTACGTTATTCTAACAAGCTAAGTAGAAGAGTATACATAAGCAGACATTCATAGGCTTTCTAAGAATGCTAAATTTGAACTGATTCACATGTCTTTACATCATTACATCCAAGAAAGGCAAGGTGCCCTCATTTTCTTCTTCACAAGTAGATTTTATAGAAATTTTGAGTTTAATGAGTCTAGGAAGAAATAGCCGATGACTTCATTATTCTGCCATATACAAATTATGTCATTTAGCTAACGAAACCATTTGGCACCTGTTGGGATGACGCTGGGAAGGAGTTTAATGACTACCTTTAATTCTTGACCCAGTAACAGGACGGAGTGGACCGTAGGTATTATACCGAAGGGTATACAATATACATTTATATACGGACATTTTTTTTTTCTTTTTCATATTTGATCGCCGTTTTTAGCGTTAGTGACGCAGTGCCAGGAAACAGAAGAAGAAAGGCCACATCCGCTCGCATATATCATACAAACCTCCAACAGCCAGGCTCGAACCCGGGACCTTATGCGTGGTAAGCGGTAACGTCACTGGTAGGCGGGAGCGGTACTGATAGGCTAGGTTTGTGTGTTTTAACACCGAATTTATCATTTTCTTGCACATAATTGTTGGTTAGGAAATCATCATTTAACCTTGACTGACCTTCATAGTAAGGACGTGTTAAGAGGGCGTTAGCGTCGTGTGCGTCGGTCGTTATTGGCCAGTGTGAGAGTAATGGCTGTTCACAGCTGCTGTAAATATCTGACCATCTCCCTCATCACCAGCACCTGTTGTAGCATCCTTGACGAAACGCGGGAAGAGCTGGCCTCCAGTGGGGCCGTCTTGCTGGCCCACAGTAAGGCCATCTTGCTACTCCAAAGTGGGGCCTTCTTGCTGGTCCACACGGGGTAGTCGTGCTGGCCTATCGCCTGTGGAGGTCATGACTAGCCGAGAGATAGCTGTTGCTTATAGAGGTGGCGTGTAGTGTGGCAGGTGGGAGGTGATCCCGGGCTGTATACCTCACGTTCTGATGGATTTGGTTTTCTTGGGCCACATCAACACCAGACCGTTATCTCTGTACATGAAAACATATGAATTGCTTCGCTCTCAAAACCTGAAAGTATGGTAATTCCTCCTTTACCGCTCTCTGCCATGGACAAGCTCCTCTCTCCCTATCTACTTGACTTTTTAGTCATCTGCACTCTGCCTTTTTAGTGTTGGTTTTAGTTGCCATAATTGTTTAATAGAGGAAAGATTCAATTAGTTTCGCGTGTTTTCTTGCCGCATTACCCAGGACCTCCCCTGATACCAGGCAGCCAAATGTTGTGGTACTGCTCTAGCGCAGCTCTCGCTTACCTTGCTGGCCTCACTGGTATGTCTCGAGTCGCAGCTTCGACGTGACTTACTGGACTGTCGGGTTAGTGCAGTATGATGAGGGCCTGAATGAATTCCTCTTATTGTTGCTTTACTTTACCAGATATAAAGTATTAGATTCTTTATAATGATCATTCTAAAACCAGAACACAACAGGAAACGGAAATGAAGAGATATGCGGAACAGTACTACTACGTATGATATCAGAATCATCAATGGCATCATACGCTGGAGTATCATCAGAGAAATATTTTCCTGTCTTAGGCCTGTAGCATGTCTGTATGTTGTTAGTGTGACTGGCCATCGACAGCTAAAGGTACACTGAAGGGTGTCAGGTGGGCCCTAGTGGGCCCAGGAACCTAAAGGGACATGGTCCCGTCAGAGAGAAAGGATTGGTGTTGATGTCGTCTGTGTGATTCAGAGCAAGTTAACACAAGACATGCACACACAGGGCAATATATTAGGTAAACAGTGTGCAGTGCTTGAGTTACATAATTTGGGTTACAATACATATATCCAAAAGCAAATTACATATACACTGAGTTCAGTGAGGATTTCGAACAGGATGCAGTGTACAGATAGTGTTCGACAATGTTGCTCAAACTGGGGTACGTGTACGCCTGGGGGTACGTGGGAAGATAATGAAAAAAAAAATTTTTCAAACTGTATCACATACAGGCCATAAAGCATTTTGGATCAGTAACTTTACTGAGCATGTGTGTGTGTGCACGGATAATTGTTAAAGTATGTAAAATAATTTATAACCACAACACTTACGCACTTTTCAATTCAAGTGAATGAGAGGAGAACAGAGTAAGAGTTAAAATGAACGAGAGGGGAGATGGCAGTATGGGGAGGGAGAAGAAACGGGACAGGAAGCGTACGAGAACAGTGCTGAACTCCCCGCTCGAGTCACGCTTGCTCAATTTCGTCTTAGGAGTGAAAGTGAAGACATCTCTTTTTTAGATTCACATGTAAGCTTCAGACACAGTTATTTCTATAACAGCAAGAAATATGGAAAGATGGTTAAAACGTGATAGCTGTAGCAGCCGCGCAAGTGAAGGAAATCAAGCAGTTATGAAGAAAGAGAAAACAGAACTACATAAAATTCGGCAATACAAGGAAGGTTATGTGCTTTATGGATTTACCTCAACGAATTCTGATCCCCGGAAGCTTTGTCCTTCATTTGTGGGGAGAGGTTGGCCAACAGTAGTATGAAACTATGACACCTCCAACGTCACCTTAACACAAAACATCAATATCATGTTGGTAAATCGGAGGAGCTTTTCAAAAGAAAACTTTCTAATTTTAAGTGTTCCCAGATAACAATTAAGAAAGTCTCCATACCATCAAGCAAAGCTCTGGAAGCATCCTTAGCTGTATTTTTTTAGTTGTTAAAGCTATAAAGCCATTTGATAGCTGAAGAACTGATATTACCAGCTGCAGTTGTGATGTCTGAAAGAATGCTAGATAAAAAGGCAGGTGACAAACTAAAGGCTGTTCCTTTGTCACACCACACTGTTTCTCGAAGGGTAAATGATATGAGTACAGATAATATTGATCAAGTTGTGAATAAAATGAAAACAAGCCAGTCTTTTTCACCTCTACTTGACGAAATGACTGACGTGGATAGGCTCAAATTGTCTCATGTTTTTCATTGATGGAGATGATGTAAATAAACATATACTCTCTTGCAAAAAATTAGAAGAGCACACAACTGATGAAGCCATTTTCAATGTTATTAATCAGTTCTTCTCTGAACAAGGGCTTAAATGGAAATCTTGCATTAGCGGATGTACAGACGCTGCTCCATCCATGTCCGGGAAAGTGAAGGGACTCGTTGCATGGATTAAGAAAGAAATTACTGATGTGGAGTGGAGTCATTGCATCATTCACAGAGAATCATTAACATCCAAAATAATGAGTTCAGAGATGCATGGGATATAGAACAATGGCGTCAAATGCTCGCGTGTTTCACAGACTGTGCGAAAGCATAGGGTCTGAACACACAGAGTTATTACCGCACACAGAGGTGCGCTGGCCGTCGAGAAGGAG
>JAYMFT010132098.1:0-13010 GCA_038088735.1 Panulirus argus | reverse complement strand
TCCCCAGGGATATATATATATATATATATATATATATATATATATATATATATGAGAGTATGAAAAAAGTAATGATCTGAGTTTAGAGGCAGTGGAAATTCAGGCTGTAAACAGGCAGATTATAGTTGTCAAGAAGGACATGAGATGGCGTCTGTTGGCATAAGGAAAGAAACAGACGTCAACTGTCCATTATGGCTTTAGTCTCGTGTGTTAACTGTAAGACATTTGGCTGGTCCAGTACAGCCGGGACACGCGAGCAGCCAGTTCACATTACATAATGGTATATCATGAAGATACTGATCGCGGGCTTTAAGCCTCCTTGGCCAGGTCTGATTATTGCGGTTTTACTAGAGATCCTGGCGCTGGTCCTTAGATCTGAAATCGTGGAGTATATATCAGCTTTCCGCTCGACTACTTATGAAGACAATTCTTTAAGACAATATGTCGCAAAATACTGGAAAGATTCCCATCTTATTTAACAGTTAACATAGAGACGAGTCATGCCCTCTCACACCTGTGTATGACTGCCATGGTGTCAGTTTCTTAATTCCTTCAGAACACGACAAGCGTTTCAGTGCTGTTATCCCGGTAATATTGTACAGGGTTACCTAGTGACAGTACTAGGATCCCGATTCCTCTAACAAGGAATAAACTATTGGAAACTGAAACTGAAACTTGTGGTATCATCCCAGCGCCTCTCCTCTTCACAGTCTCATCGTCGACCTCGGTATATTCTTGTTTGCATGGCGCCCAAACAGTTTCTTTCTTCAAAATACCGTTTCAACAACGATATATATAATGGTAAAAGAAAATCCTGATTTGAGAATCTCCATACTAGATTTACAGTCTTGATCGTTTGCTTGATCTTTGTAATATGAGTAATATGAACATAGATATAGATACTAACATCGTTCTCCTCTTCCACTCCTGTAATCCGCTGAACTCTCGGAAGGAGAAACAATGCCATCCCAACAGAGGATAATGAAACGAACAGTATTATGCCACATGGGAGGACGGGCCAGCAGCTGAGTTTAGACCAGAAGCTTTAAAGTGTCGGCCGACCCGAGACTGGAGTCTATCCAGTAAGTTGGTGAAAAGTGATGAACAGGAAGCTGTTAGGAATGAAATAGCACCTACATGAGAAAAGCATGAACAGGAAAATAGAACAAGAAAGAGTAATGAAGAACCACATGGACGCAACAACTGAGCACTGAGACACAGCTAAAGCTTTGATAACTTACTTGTAAAACAGAAACTATGATGTCACAAATCCAACAGCAAAAGCTGTAGTAACTCTGAAAGCGAAATGCCTGTAGCAGTAGCTCTTGTACAAGTGCCAGCAGCGGTAACAGGAGCAGCTGTGACAATAGCGGACAAAGGAAGACTGTACAACCAGGATCCAGCCTCTGCCTCTACCTACCACACTTGTAGCAGTCGGCCGCCACACCTGTGGCAGGTGGGCCGCCATACAGGTGCATGCCGGATACCACCGCCGGCAAATGTTGTTACACATGGTGAGGGAGGAAAGAGTGACGTTGTTGCTGAGGTGTTGCCAGGCGGACCGCTACGGTCTGAGAGCCTGCACATACACCATAACTACTAAATCTCATTTCCACATAAAGTCACTTGGATACAAAAAGCAACCCACCTTAGGAAGGGTATTCACGCCAGACTCGCGTTTAAATAACTTTACTCAGCCAATCACAGTGGAATCAAATAGGAAACCAAACCACGGAGGAAAGGATATGCAATGAGGTAATTGATTACCAAACCTATACAACTCCTTTAGCAACGTCAGCTGCACTATGATCTACTTGATTAAGATTGAAGTATTACAACAGGTTCAGTAGCGCTCAACGAGGTGGTCAGTGGATGGGTGCCACTAGTAGCACATAAGGAGTCGGGGTCCCGTGGATGTGCTGCAGGAGGGAGGGGCAATGCCAGGGTCCCGTGGATGTGCTGTAGGAGGGAGGGGGCAATGCTTAGGGTCCCGTGGATGTTCTACAGGAGGGAGGGGGCATTGCCACGGTCCCGTGGATGTGCTGCAGGAGGGAGATGGCAATGCCAGGGTCCCGTAGATGTGTTGCAGGAGGGAGGGGGCAATGCCAGGGTCCCGTAGATGTGCTGCAGGAGGGAGGGGGCAATGCTTAGGGTCCCGTGGATGTTCTACAGGAGGGAGGGGGCATTGCCACAGTCTCGTGGATGTGCTGCACGAGGGAGTAGCAATGCCTGGATCCCGTGGATGTGCTGCAGGAGGGTGGGAGCAATGCCAGGGTCTCGTGGATGTGCTGCAGGAGGGAGGGGACATTGCCAGAGGCCCGTGGATGTGCTGCAGGAGGGAGGGGACATTGCTAGGGTCCCGTGGATGTGCTGCAGGAGGGAGGGGACATTGCCAGGGTCCCGTGGATGTGCTACAGGAGGGAGGGGACATTGCCAGGGTCCCGTGGATGTGCTGCAGGAGGGAGGGGACATTGCCAGGGTCCCGTGGATGTGCTGCAGGAGGAACAAGGCCTGACCGAGGTCACATGGTAGATGTTTTCAGGTGCGGGTTTGTGCCTTTGATGTCTGTAGCGAACTGACTGTCTTAACTATTAAAGTGATGGTATATGACTTACAATGCAACTGGGTATTGATTCTGCATGGCTTTATTCTCAATGAGGCATGAATCATGGCTGCATACGAGAATGGCTGATGGAATGATCCTTCACTTGGGCGTGAAGTATTATTGTAGCTGGAAAGCTTTTTGTGAATTTCAAGTTATGCAAGGCTTTGAGTTAGTTCTCATCATCTGGAGTGAGAAACATGACTGTAAGCCAGACAGGCTGTGTTGCAGGGTTTGGGAATGTGGTTTCACAAGGCACTTGGGTCTTTCATGTTAAGCTGTTGTCTAAAAGTACGAGTTCCCACTTCGACTATGACAAAGGGCTAAAACTTTGGGAACAGCAATTTGTCATCCTTGTTGAATGTAAACACTGGTGATGAAGCTATGCATCTGGAAATATAATTCGGTTAGACCGCATTTGAAGTAAGTAAAACTCAGCTCCCATAATCCAAGGCACCGTATAGATTCTTTGTAAAATTCTTCAAATGATCAAAGAAAAGAGCATGTAAAAATCAAATTATGACTTTACGTTAGATTCTTTCAATTTCATGCTGACTTTTTTAAGTAATTTTACTTCCATACTGCCTCACTTGCTCATATGAAGAATACTTCTGTATTTCTGTTTGCTGAGGATATCATTCGAAATATGGTCATCATCGCTGTATATATCCAATGATTGTGACTAACTGAGCGGACCGCTGGTACGGCTTCTCCCTTAAATGCGCTAGATAATGGAGGTCAAGAGGAAGGTGCAGGGGCTGAAAAAAAAGAGGGCAAATGAGAGTGGGAGTGAGAGAGCATCAGCAAGCTTCAGGGAGAATAAGAAATGTTTCAGGAGGTTAATACTGTGAGAAAAACAAGAGAACAAAAGAGAACATCAGTGAAGGGGCCATATGGGGAGGTGGTAACAAGCAGTGATGAGATGAATACAAAGGAATTCAAACAGCAACAGACCTCTGTGTCCCTTCGAGGCTGTTTGTGGTTGGTGATCTTGAATGGCAGTGATTGGTGATCCTATATGATAGTGGTAGATGATCCTGTATGGTAGTAGATGGTGATCCTGTATGGCAGAGGTAGGTGATTCTGTATGGTAGTGATTGGTGATCCTGAATGGTAGTGGCAGATGATCCTGTATGGTAGTGGTTGGTGATTCTGTATGGTAGTGGTTGGTAATCCTGCATGGTAGTGTTTGGTGACCCCGTATGGTAGTAGCTGGTGATCCTGTATGGTAGTGGTTGGTGATCCTGTTTGGCAGTGGTAGATGATCCTGAATGGTAATGGTAGATGATCGTGTATGGTAGTGGTTGGTGATTATGGTAGTGGTTGGTGATCCTGCATGGTAGTGGTTGGTGACCCCGTATGGCAGCGGTAGATGATCCTGTATGGCAGTGGTTGGTGAGCCTGTAAGGTGTTGGTTGGTGACCCCGTATGGTAGTAGTTGGTGATTATGTATGGTAGTGGTTGGTGATCCTGTATGGTAGTGGTTGGTGATCCAGTATGGTAGTGGTAGATGATCCTGTATGGTAGTGGTTGGTGATCCTGCATGGTAGTGGTTGGTGACCCCGTATGGTAGTAGTTGGTGACCCTGTATGGTAGTGGTTGGTGATCCTGCATGGTAGTGTTAGATGATCGTGTATGGTAGTGGTTGGTGAGCTTGTTAGGTATTGGTTGGTGACACAGTATGGTAGTAGTTGGTGATTCTGTATGGTAGTGGTTGATGATTCTGTATGTTAGTGGTTGGTGATCCTGAATGGTAGTGGTTGGTGATCCTGTATGGTATTGGTAGATGATCCTATATGGTAGTGGTTGGTGATTCTATATAGTAGTGGTTGGTGATCCTGAATGGTAGTGGTTGGTGATCCTGTATGGTATTGGTAGATGATCCTGTATGGTAGTGGTTGGTGATTCTATATGGTAGTGGTTGGTGATCATGAATGGTAGTGGTTGGTAATCCTGTTTGGTAGTAGTTGGTGATCCTGTATGGTAGTGATTGATGATCCTGTATGGTAGTGGTTGGTGATTCTGTATGGTAGCAGTTGATGCTGTATGATAGTGGTTGGTGACCCCATACGGTAGTGGTAGGTGATCCTGTATGACAGTGGTTGGTGATTCTGTATGGTAGTGGTTGGTGATCCTGTATGGTAGTGGCAGATGATCCTGTATGGTAGTTGTTGGTGATTCTGTATGGTAGTGGTTGGTGACCCTATATGGTAGTAGTTGCTGATTCTGTATGTTAGTAGTTGGTGATTCTGTATGGCAATGGTTGGTGATTCTGTATGGTAGTGGTTGGTGATCCTGTATAGTAGTGGTTGGTGACCCCATATGATAGTAGTTTGTGATCCTCTATGGCAGTGGCTGGTGATCCTGTATGGTAGTGGTTTGTGATCCTGTATGGCAGTGGTTGGTGATCCTGTGTGGTGTTGGTTGGTGACCTCGTATGGTAGTAGTTGGTGATCCTGTATGGTAGTAGTTGGCAATTATGTATGGTATTGGTTAGTGATCTTGTATGGTAGTAGTTGGCGATACTGTATGGTAGTGGTAGATGATCCTGTATAGTAGTGGTTGGTAATGGTAATGGTAGATGATCCTGTATGGCAGTGGTTGGTGATCCTGTGTGTTGTTGGCTGGTGACCCCATATGGTAGTAGCTGGTGATCCTGTATGGTAGTAGATGGTGATCCTGTATGGTAGTAGTTGGTGATCCTGTATGGTAGTGGTTGGTGATCCTGTATGGTAGTAGATAGTGATCCTGTATGGCAGTGGTAGATGATCCTGTATGGCAGTGGTAGATGATCCTGTATGGTAGTGGTTGTGATCCTGTATGGTAGTTCGTGAACCTGTTTGGCAGAGATTGGTGATCTTGTATGGTAGTAGTTGGTGACCCTGTATGGCAGTGGTAGAGGATCCTGTATGACAGTGGTTGATGATCCTGCATGGCAGTGGTTGGTGAAACTGTATTGCGTTGGTTGGTGATTCTGCATTGTAGTTGTTAGTAATCTTGTGTGACACTGGTTAGTGATTCTATATGGCAATAATCAGTGATCTTGTACAGGAGTGTTGTTGGTGATCCTGTATAGCAGTGGTAGATGATCCTGTATGGCAGTGGTTGGTGATCCTGTATGACAGGAGGTAGTGATCCTATATGGCAATGGCTAGTGATCCCATGTGGCAGTGGTTAATGATCATACATTTCAACAGTTAATGATCCTGTACAGCAGTGGTGCATGATCCTATATGGTGAAAGTTAGTGAACCTGTATGACAGCGGTTAGTGATCCTGTATGGTAGTTGTTGGTGATTATGTATGGTACTGGTTGCTGAACCTATATTGCAATTGCTGATGATCATTTATGGCAGTGGTTAGTGATCCTGTATGACAGTGGTTGGTGATCTTGAAGAGAAATGGTTGGTGACCCTCAATGGTAGTGGTTGGTGATCCAGTATGATAGTGGGTGGTAAACCTATGTGGAAATAGCTGGTAATCCTGTGTAGCAGTGGTTGGTGATCCTGAATAGTAGTGATTGGTGATCCCCTACAGTGGTTGATAATCATGTGTGGCAGGATTAATGATCCGAAATGACATTAGTCAATGATCCTAATGGCAGTAGTTAGTGATCATGGTGATCACTGATAGTATAAATGTCCCATAGGATATGAAACAAAATGAGTCACAGTCAGTAATATGTACATATTGGAAAGGCTGTTCACCTCAGTGACTATTTAGCTAGCAGCACGTGTGAACACACTTGCATCCACTATCACTCAACACATAAGAGGTGTGGGCAGGGAATGGGAGAATAAATAATGAAGAGTGATATGTCATGCTAAATCTTTACCCCTTAAAACTTATGTCTGTTGGCCTTCAAGAGCAAGTCTACACTCCTCTCCAACTAATAACAAGGATTTGACTTGTAAATGAATACATGTCAAACATTAAAACCTCTCTAACCACACATCACACACTTCATGGGGCCCCTGAGTGTAAAACTCCCTCCCCATACGATACAAGTAGGTATTTAAGTAATTACATTTTCTTTTTTACCAGTAACAAAACTCATATTTTTTTGTCTACCCTGTTTTCTATAAATCTATTTCAAATGTAGGTTTCTATAACTTCATGTTTAAAAAACTACCTTAACACATATTCACAGATACATGCATTCACTTACTGTCATTCTCACTTGTGCCCAGCATCAAACTAACCCTCTTACTCTGTCCTTCCACCCATCAAGTAAACCATAACACAAAGAGTCTCCTCTTGATCCACATCCCCAATTGCTCTTGGAAGTTCTCTCAGAAGGTATCTTTATAAAGCCCCCTCTTTATCATTACCTGGCACAGGTGCAACCATTTCAGTTATTCAAATCCTTTAAATCTTACTTTTTACAACTGAGAGTCTAGAGCTATGTAAACACAAATGGGGTTTGGCTGTGGAAAGTGGGCTCTTTTTTCAGTGTACAAAAACAGCTAGAGAGAATAGATGCACAAGTGGGGCCATTGTTTAATTTGCTCCTGGAGATGCTTCACTGAAGTAGGAAACAGTGAATAAGAATAAAATATTATACACTTTTTACATTCCATCTTTTTCATACCTTTACCATTTGTATCTATGTACATCCTTGTGTAGAGCAAAAAGTAATGCCACTCTCTTTTGCCAACAAATAATTTGGTTAGATTCTGAATTTAGTGTAACATCAATAACAGGTGGTTACTGAACCAAAGTTGAAGCCTCATGAAGCTAGCCAATTCATCAGATTGTAAACTACCAGATGCATGCTCAAAAATCCTGTTAACAGTAAACAGTCAGCACAGCGAGCTGTGTTGGAACAAAAGAATATGAAAATCTTGTGTTCATTTCAAGGCTATAAATTGAAACAGCAGGATGCTAATGCACAGCTTCCTCTCTAATTAGTTTAATGCAGTGGCCATTGACAGAGTAACTTCCCCCTTTATTACTAACAGTGGTGTACCTCCAGGATTTGTCCTATCACCTGTTCTATTTCTTCTCTCCACACATGAATGTCTCTCTTCAACAACTAACCCTGTTCACTCTAATTATAATGATTCCACTCTACATACTTCAAATAATTCCCCCCTCTCCTTCATCTAAACCCATGATTTTGCTCATGCTGAACACATCTCCTCAATTAAATGAGGCCCTTTACAATATCTCTGAATGGGAAAGCAGTAGCCTAGTTGGATTCAACATTGTTAAAATGCAGTTTCTATGTCTCTTCCTAAATGTCATTTGTTTCCCCTCTGTTCAGCTTTGAAGCAACACAATTCATCCCTACAATAACATAAACATGTACATATCCTCCACCTTATTTTGAAAACCTCATTAATCAGTATGACAAAATATGTATCCTAAATATGTATTCCTCCATCAAAGTCTTTTATGCATATCAAACCAACTCCTATCTATTTATTCCATCTTTCACATTACTGTCAATGTCTCTATTAACTCTAAATTCCAAGGTCACAAAGAAAGTATCCTTTTCTTTATTGCTTTACAAAGAAACATAATTATACATCAATACAACTTGAATTTTTATTGCTATATCTGAAGAAAATACTTAGGCAGATATTTTTCCTCACTTTTCAAGGGGTTTTGCAAATTTAAGACTAAAAGCATACAAACAAAACCACTAGCCCAATATGATGACATATATGAAAGTCTGATGGATGGGAAAAAGGAAGGACACTATTTTTCTTAATTTTGCAAAAGCATTTGATAAAGTAAACAATGGAGTGTTAAAAAGGAAAAAGGCAAGTCAAAATATAAAATCATAAAATAGGAAAATAGATCAAAGAATTTCCAATCAACAGAAAATTCAAAGTAGCTGCAAATGGGAACATGTTTGAGGAAGATGATGTACTGTCTAGAGTCCTACAAGGAACAGTTCTGGCTGCAATATTCTTTGTAATTATGATCTCAGGTACTGACAAGTAAGTAAGAGATTGCAGGCAGATGTTTCACAGATGACACAAGAGTAAGTAAAGCAATAGAAAGTGTGGAAGAGTAAGAAAAACTTCAAAGAGCCCTGGATAATATCTACAGATGGGCAGATGAAAATGTAATGGAATTTACTAAAGAAAATTTGAACATATTATTCATGGGACAGCTTAAGCTATTACAGTGCCTACATACAAAGATTCTACTGAAAAAAGAAATACAGAGTAAAGCAAACATGAGAGATTTGAAAATAGTCATTAGTGAAAAACTAGAATTCATGGAACATACTGAAAAGATAATGCTTTCAAGCCAAATTATGAGGGAAATGATATTGAGAACATTTGCAACAGGAGACATACACTTAATGATGAAAATGTTTCATGTATATTTAAGAAGTAAACATGAATACTACTGTGGTGTATGATCACCAGTAAAACAGACTGAAATAAACAAGACAGAAAATATAGACACATTACACAAGTAAGATAAATGGAATGAAACACATGAAATGTCATGAGCAAATAAAAGAACTAGACCTTTACAGACTGGAACAGTGAAGGGAAATATTTTTTCCTACATATTCGCCATTTTCTACATTAGCGAGGTAGCATCAAGAACAGATGACTGAGTCTTAGAGAGTAAAATCCTCACTTTTCTTTTCCTTCTTTTGGAAAAGTAAAACAAAAGGGAAGGATTTCCAACCCTCCGCTCCTAACCCTTTTAGTCACCTTCTACGACACGCAGGGAATACAAGGGAGGTATTCTTTCCCTCTGTCCCGAGGGAAAATATATGATAATAAATACCTGAGGATAGGGGAGAAAGAATACTTTCCACACATTCCCTGTGTGTCATAGATGGCAACTGAAAGGGGAGGGAGCGGGGAGTTGGAAATCCTCCCTTTCAGTTTTTAACTTTTCCAAAAGAAGGAACTGAGAAGGGGGCCAAGTGAAGATTTTCCCTCTAAAGCTCATTCCTCTGTTCTTAACGCTACCTCGCTATTGCAGTAAATGGCGAATATTTATGAAAAAAATATATGCCTGGCAACAAATAAATAGAATATAGAACAATGTTTTGAACCTAAAGCAACCAAACAAGGATGATACAGAATCATCAAGTCAAAGGTAATTCCAAATTACATAACAAAAATGTATAAGACAAAGATATATGAATGCCCAACAAGGAAGTTGAAACAATTTTTAATGCCAGACCAGGTGATCTAAGATATTAAAATGGATTGAGTACAGAAACATAAAACCGAAGATTAGATTGATGGCTGATAACAATACTGGATGAACCTGGAATGGATAACTACATCAGAGAAGTAGCCACATTATACAACAAGCAGGACAGAGAGAGGACAAGGCCAAAAAAAGCGAAAGAAATATCATTCATCCACAAATAAGTCAAGTGGTGAGTGCAATGCACTAGCCCTGCCACCATGGCAAAATCTAATAGTAGGTACTCATAGGTACTTCACCTTGATCCCTCCACTTCTCGCAATATATCCTTTGTCAGCCTCTCTTCACTCATCCTCTCCATACATTCACACTGTTTCAGCACGCCCTGTTCATGTCTCAGTCATACTCTGCTTACTGCCACACCTCCCTCTTACACTGTCATTCCTTCCATGATCAACCATCCTCACAGTACATGTTATCCTCAGACATTTCATTTCCAAAATGTCCATCCTCTTCTGTTCTTTTACTTTTAGGCCCAAGATTTACACCCAAACAACACTATTAATAAAACTCTAGCATCAAATATATCCGTCTTATTTCTCAATATATCCATCAATATATGCCTTAATATATTCCTCAATATAGCCATCTTATCCCTCCTTTCATGCATTCCTTAATGTACCCATTTGCCCCCTACCCTACCCTGTGGTTCAATTTAACTCCCATAGTTCCATGTCCACCCCCAGTATCTAAAGCATTCTCCTTTCTACAGGTTCTCTCTATTCAAACACACCCAGACCAACCTGTCACACTCCCCAGCTCACCTCCATAACCTTTATTTTATTTACATTAACTCTCAGCTTCCTCCTTCCTCACACTCTAACAAACTCGAGCACTAGCTTCTACAGTTTCTCACTCAAGTCTGCCACTAGAGCCATGTCATCTACAAACTGCAACAGACTCATCTCCCAAGGCCTCCACACACACAGCGTCTTGTAGACTAATCCCTCTCTCCAAGACTCTCGCATTTCCCTCCCTCATCACCCCATCCATAAACAGATTAAACAGACATAATAACATCACACACCCCTGACACTGATCCACCTTTACTTGGAACTACTCATCCTCCTCCCTTCCTACTCACACACATGCCTTACTTTCCTTATATAAATTTCTTCAAAGTAATGCTAACAAATGTATAAGTCAAAAGGAAATCTAATAATGATGTAATTCCATGGGAATGCATTTAGAATAACAAAAAAATTTCAGATCACCTGAAAATTCGACCCCCCCCCTTGCTTCCCAACATTTTGGCTAAGCTAGCCTCTACCCTAACCTAACCTAGTTTAGACAAACACTGTTTTGGTATGTGCAACTCTAATTCAAACAACTGAAAGAGAAAAACACATTTATAATTACATGTATAAGATTGTTATAAAGTTAAGTAAAAGATCACAAAATTTTAATTATCTACATATATGCAATATCAAGAAAATTGAGTTTTTTCTCAAACTTCTCAGAATTTGTTTTAATAACTCTAGCACCAACTGTCAATTCAATGATAAGAGTATACAATGTCACACCAATAAAAAAAATCCAGACAGAAATAATACACTTTCCCACCAGTTGACAAAATGAGTATTCAAAATGAAAATCTATACACTTTGGTCATCTTTCCTCTATCATCACTAAAAGACTTGATGCAAAAATGTCTCCTTAACTTTGTTTAGAAATCTTCATTCATAGTCTTTAAAGACTAGAGTGAAGATCCAAAACATATTAAAACAATAATATCATACTCAAATACTGCTTTGAACCATTAAATATAAAGCATGCTCAGAAATTATGGAATAGCAGCCCATAAACCACTGCAAAAAACTCATCACTGGTATTTAGCAATAAACTTAAATATTTACCCCATGACAAAATGGCACTCTCAGTTTCAAACTGTTCTGCTTAATAGGTGTTTGAATAAACTCTTCTGACGGGATATTTATGTGTAGCTTCAATTTACCTCAACACTCTCTGTGATCAAAACTGCTTTTTTTTGTTCTGTTGATAAGCTAATAGTATATACATCTTAGCAGATCTACTTATCATCTTGAATAACTTTTTTTTCATACTTGTTCAACATATCCAGCAGTAGTGAGAAAATGCCAGCAACAGATGAAGAAATAGCCTCATTCACTCATATTTATTCTATAGCTGTCTTGTTTGATGCACTGAAACCACAATCCACTATTCTTAATCAAGCCCCACAGACCTCTTAGGACTAAATTCCTAACACTAAGTTGGCACTCATATTAACTGAACACACAAAAATACCACATGAGCACAAAAGGAGATCTTGAGGTTAGATATTTATTTTATACGTTTGCCATTTCCGATGTAAATGAGGTAGCACCAGGAAAAGACAAAGAAATGGCATAATTCGCTCACAACCATTCTCTAAGTGTCATTCATAATCCATTGAAACCAGAGCCCCCTTTTCACAATCAAGTCCTACCTACAGACATTTCTGTGGTTTCCCCGACTGCTTCACATGCCCTGATTCAGCCCATTAACAGCATTTCATCCCTTGTAAACCACATTGCTCCAGTTCACTCTCTCCCTTACAGACTTGCACTTTCCTTCATGTTCAAGCCCCTGGTTTCAAAACATCTTTCACTCCATCCTTCCACCTCCTCCTTAGTTTCCCCCTTTTCCTTCTTCTCCCCACTTCTGACATTCATAACCTCTTAGTCATCCTTTCCTTTCTCATCCTCTCCATATGTCCAAACCATTTCAGCACATCCTTTTCAGTTATTTTTTTTTCTATGGTAGCTGAGGCCCTAATCAAGGCCATCCCACTAACGCTGTATATATATATATACCCTAGCCTGAGCCAGGTACCCATTTTATCGCCCAAGCCCTAGGGTTGGATGAACAGCTGGGTTGACTTTGGACCGACTGCCGCAACCAGGATTCGAACCTATGCGCTCGACCCTGGGCGGCCAGTGAATGCGTCACGGTCAGAGACGCTAACCGCTACACCACGAAAACACTCAGTGCAATATGCATGTCAGACACAATGCAATATGAAAGTGTCGGAAACCAGTGAGGCATGTCAATGCAATATGAGTATGTCAGTAACCAATGCAATATTAGTGTGTCACTAACCAGTGAAGGATAAACATGCAATATGAGAGTGTGTCAGAAACCTATGAACGATAAAACTCAATGCAATTTGATTGAGTGAGAAATCTGTGAGGTGTAAACCAGTGAGGGATAAACCT